>JADDOH010011268.1:0-25001 GCA_016648135.1 Agrypnia vestita | reverse complement strand
TATTTTATCCAGGTGCGCTCGGCCTCCGTTCTTTCGTCAATCGTAATATCAGGCTGTTTTCCACTGAGGTGACGACAATTATTCACAAAACGCCGCACCCAGGCGGTAGTGCGGAGCAATCGGGTCCATGACGAAAAACGTTCTATGTCTGGGAGCGCTCCCCCCGTGTTGGTTTGTCGTACTGCTCGTACAGTGGCCGGCCTTCTCTCCATTATACTTTCATCGGGCTGCGGCCGTGCCTTTTCCTTTGGCCAGTTTGCCTCACTTCGTTTGAGGAATTCAGGCCCACTGAACCACATGCCTTCCGCGGAGAGGTCCGGAGGTTCGCCATCTCTGGTCCCAATATCGGCAGGGTTTTTCTGTGTCGGCACCCATCTCCAAGCCTCAGCGTCTGTTAATTCGTCGATCTCGCCGAGTCTGTTTGCGACGAACGCCGAGTAGGACCGGGGGTCGGTCCGCAGCCAACATAAGACCGTTGTTGAGTCGGTCCAAAATACAGTTCGTATTATATGGCAGCGGTGTTCTTTTCTGATGGTAGCTGCTAGTCGGGCGGCCAATAGTGCTGCCTGTAGTTCCATGCGTGGTATTGAGAGTGGCTTTAGTGGCGCGACTTTGCACTTCGCCGAGATGAAGGCTACGTTCATGCCGCCCTCTCCTGTCTCGGCGAAGTATGCCACCGCGCAACATGCCTTCTCGGACGCATCACAGAACACATGCAGTGTCACGTTGCTGCTTCGACGCGAGAGGCACTGGCGCGCTATTTGACACTCACTATTTCTTATGAGTACATTCCATGCGCGCCATTTCCCCATGTGCTCGGGATGTATTTTCTCATCCCACCCGACCTTTGAACGCCATATTTCTTGTAGAAGTATCTTCGACCGGATCAGTAAGCAGGCTAGGAAACCCACCGGGTCGAAAATACTCATCACGGCGCTCAGCAGCTGTCGTTTGGTCGGGTGGTCCGCCTCCGTCAGCTCCGGTAGGTTTACAAATTTGAAAACAAATTTATCGGAGGCGGGTTCCCACATAATCCCGAGCACTCTCTCGGTCGTTGTATCTTCTCCGATAATTCTTATCGGCTCTACGGCTCGCAGAGTTGGTTCGATGTGTTCCAATACCTCCAGACTATTGGAGGCCCAATTCACTAGATGCATATTTCCTCGACGCAATACCTCGGACACCTGTTTCATCATTGTGATTGCTTCTTCGGAAGTGTCCAAAGCGTCGAGGTAATCATCCATATAGAATGTATTTTGAACTGCTTTGGCTGCGGCTGGGAACTCGTTGGCGCTGGCATCTGCTATCCGGTTGCGGACATACTGGGCGCTGCTGGGTGAGCATGTTGCACCGAACATCATCGACGTCATTTGATATGTTGTCGGTTCTGGTTCGTTCGGTTGTCTCCACAAATATAGCTGCGCTGCTTGATCCGCCTCTCGGATTTTTATTCTAAGAAACATTTCTTTGACGTCTGCTGCCAGCGCCACTCGTCCTTCACGAAAACGGAATACACTTCCTAGTAGAGAACTTAGTAGGTCCGGCCCGGTGATCAGTGTGTCATTTAAGCTTACACCACGACATTTGCTCGCCGCATCAAACACAATACGAATTTTTCCGGGCTTATTGGCATTGAAGACAGCAAAGTGTGGTAGGTAATATTTCCCTTTCATGTTGGCTTCTTCAGCTGGTGACAGAGGGTGAGCATACCCTTTGTTCAGGTATTCGTCCATTTTTGCTCTGTATGCTTCTGCATAAGCCGCATCCTTTGCCATCTTTCTTTCAATGCCAGCCAGGCGGTTGGCGGCGCACTGGCGGCTGTCTGGCAGTTCTCTGCTATCCTTTTTCCACAGGAGGCCTGTCTCCCATTGACCGGTGGGTAGTTGTCGTGTGGTTGCTTCCATGATAGCGGTAGCTCGTGCATCCTCCTTATTGACACGGGCCGCGGCGGTTACCCCCAATGAGTCGACGGCGAAGTGTTCGCGCACTAATGCCTCCAGAGTATTGTCGACTACGGGAGAAACTGCACTAGAAACTGCTAATACTGTTGCGTAATCACTATGGTTTTGTTTTCCGACAATGCCATGTATGGCCCACCCCAGGGCCGTGTGGGATCTGATGCCGCCGCCTTGCAGTTCTTGTACCTTCCTTGTCACTATAAGGTGAGCGTGGTCTTGACCAATCAATAATTGTGGTCGCACTTCACTTATGTCGGCGTAATCTTCACACGGATGCGCGCGTTTATTGTTCACTACGTACTGTGAGGGGAGAGCGAGCTTGCGGACCGTACTCGCTCTCATCGGGTATTCGGCCCCGTCACCGCGCACGGTTACACTTATCAACTGGGACCGGTCGTCGGAAGAGCACATTCCACCAGCACCATGAATTCGTAGACTGCGGACCGGTCCCTTGGCCCCGACGGCAGTGGCCACCTCTTGCTCGATGAGGGTGACCGTCGATCCCTCATCGAGAAGCGCGTGCACTTTTATTTGCCTGCGGGGGCCACTCACCACCACTGGTATCACTTTGAGATAAACGCACTGCCTCCCTTGATAGTCACTGGTTTGTCCCACTGTTTCGTTTGTTGTTGGTGCGGGGGTTGTGGCTGCCGAGGTGTTCGTGGAACTGGCGTTTGGTGCTCTCCTTGATGGTCCCCCTTTTGGTCTCGGCTTCCCGAAACGTGGTTGGTTGTGCTGCCGGAGGTGGTGGTCCAGTTCGTGTAGTGTGTGGTGGTGGGGTTCTCTGCAACCGTGCGTCCCACATGGTTTGCTGCGACAATCGGGGGAGCGATGGCCCTTTTTCAAACAATTGTAGCAGATCTTTATTCTTCTTACTATGTTCCACCGATCTGCTACCGTCTTCCTTAAGTAGGCCTTGCATCCGGCCAAATGATGTGGTGCTATGTGACATGCAGGGCAGTTTTCATGTCGTTTTCCATCCCTCTGGGGATCCTTGTCCACCTGGCCTGTGGTGATCTGATGGACGTTACCAGTGCGGCGTGTGGTCGTCCTTTTGGTGCGACATCCAGCGTATGAGGCCATTGCCACCATGTCCGACAACCACTCGGATAGATCCTGGATGGTGATGTTGGTGGACCCGCCTTTCCTTGAAGACACCCACATCATCTTGGCACACATAGGTAGCTTGTTGACCATCTCGCTCAGTAGTTGCGGTGACGTCATATATTTGGCGTCGAAGCCTCTTACTGTTGCGACTACATTGCGGACGGCGATAGCATAGTCGATCACGGCATCATAGGGTAGGTCTTCAGTGATGCGGGGATGGCGCCGCACCTTCTCCAACATGGCATCGATGATGTCTTCAGTGTTCCCGAAACGTTCTTGCAATGTACGCATTATTTCGGGAATGTTGTATGGGTCCACCAGTAAAGGGGCGATGGCTTCACGCGCTCGTCCCTTTAGTGAAGTCTGAAGGCGTATCAGGTTTTCTGCAGCTGATAGTCCACATAGTGCAGTAGATTGTTCAAACTGAGCATGGAACGTGGGCCAGTCGAATGGGTCTCCGCTGAAGTGTGGCAGTTCTTTTGCTCCGGACTGCCTTGCCAGCATTGCTGCTACTTGCGCCTCTCCACTGCCAGTCTGGGAGCGGGTGCCCTCTGTGTGTCGGTTCCTTCGTAAGGCTTCTTCGATCCATGAAGCCACTTCTTCCTGCGGGTTGGGATGATTGCGCACCCATTCTCTTGTGAATGCGCTTGCTTCTGGACAGCGGGGGTGCTGTCCTGACTGGTTTGATGAAGTAGGCCTGCCGTTTTCTATGGCTGCTTGGTGAGCAGAATGTCTGGTCATGGTGTTTGCCCCGAAAATTTTATCAGGGCCAGCATTGATGGCTGCACTTCTAGGTGACTGCCCCTTTTCAGGGCCACCGATGTTGATTGTACTTCCAGGTGACTGGCCCTTTTCAGGGCCACCGATGTTGACTGCACTTCGAAGTGACGACCCCTTTTCAGGGCCACCGATATTGACTGCACTTCGGAATGACGGGCCCTTTTCAGGGCCACCGACTATTTCCTCGTCGATTGGTGTCGCTGCTCCGGCAGCGATGTTCCCAGGTGGTGGCAGTTGTTGGGTGGTGCACACACGGATCAGGACTTCAGCGTGCTCTCGCTGTAGGTCCCGTGAGTGCTGCCGCTCTTGACGGAGCTCCGCCCTCAGTTGGCGGATGGTGTCCTCCGTCCTAGTAGAGTATCGGTCCACCTCGGAACGGGCCTGTTCCGAAGTAACTGACTCGTCGCGATGGTGTTCTTCTTCTTCTTCTGGAACGCGTCCCGATCTGGACCCAGATCGCGACATCCTCGAGTGGTGCACAGGATCCGGCTCGAAGGACCAGCTGTTCCGGACAGGAACACGCAAAAGATAGTTTGGTTCCACGTGCCCAAAACTCGAAGAAACGCACCGAAAGTTTCAGATGGCAAAGTCGTATAAAACCAATCTAGAAACGCCGGTGTAGTAGAGGTTGCCTTAAAAGGGCCAAAGAAGATCCAGAGAAAGTCCAAGTAGTCAGCAGGGTCGTTGTAGGTAGAGAGAAATGAAAGACTGGTAAAAGTGGTCCGATAGGCTCTTAAAGCACCTTCAGGTGTACTGAATTGCTCGCCGTTATGAAACTGTTTATATAGCCAAATTACAAAATCCCTTCCATAACTCCATCGTAAAACAATCAGCCAATCACAAAGCTTGCTTTGCCGATTTCAGCGCTCGCGCCATCTCTGAGTGAATTTTGGTACTAATCAGTCTGACGATTGGCTGCGGAGATCGGCAGAAAGCACTTTGCTCCGACATAAAAAATCGTAAAAATAGTTTCATCGTCTTTTTGAGACGTAAATCATGTTAATTTATACAAGACTAAACCTTGCTGATAATCTAACATAGTCTATGGGACCCGCAAGGTAGTATTAACAGAGTTATTACAAGTTATGTACCGAGTGCAATCGGCTAGTTACATTAAATTCAATAAAAAATAGTTCTTAAGTAGATACATGAATTTTTGTGTAATAATTATGAAGTATATTTTATAAGGCGTCTTTTGACTATAGTTTAATGAGTGAATAATTAATATTATGTTAGTTATAAACAATTTTATCAAACAAAATTCCTCCTACGTTTCTGATGTAATTTGTAGTCGTAAATATATACTTTTTGTATAGATATTTACTGGAAGAATACAATAAAGAAAGTTTTAGTTTAATTGGACTGCTGTAGCGGCCAATATTCGATTTTGACTGAAAGTCATCTTTTTCGGCACGGTATCGCTCGGCCGGTGGGGTCGATATTAGCGATTGCGCTTATGTTGAGCGTAAAAGGTCCATTTTAGGGCCACTATTTTTAATTCCCCATTTTATGTTTTCTATGCGTTTCTTGACTTTTCCTGTGTTTTTAATAAAAATTATTTTTTGAAGAATTTTGTAAAGTTTAATTTATATTTTGTGTGTACGGTGCTCCACGCACTTTTTAGTAATGATGCTCCTCCGCCAGTCTACGTCCAGTCGGTCTTGTGCGACAAGACTCTGATTTTACGGGCTGGGTACCCGTAAATCAGATGCAAGCGATATGGGGAACGGTCAGTCTGCAGCCTGCCGCCCCACTTTAATCTTCGGAATACCAGCCGGGCGCACCCAATTGGCTGGTTCTCGGAAATGTATATACCAGTCTAAATTATCACGCCTCGTGAGCGGGTCAAATTCCAGAAATATTTGGAAAATATTTCGATTTCCATACTGACCATATGTCAGTCAAAAATGCCGCGAACGGCTGATTGCTTCGAAAAGCGCATCGTCTATCGCTTTGCAAGCGATTTACTCTCTTTATTAAAAAATAAAAGATGTGACAAAAATCCATAAATATTACATTGTATATGTCAATATTTAAATCTATAATAATAAACATTATTCATAGAGTCCAAAAAATAGTGTGTCACATAAAGTCTTTTATTTCATCTGTTTACATAAACATACAAAACTGGCATTGTTTCGTGATGACGCCACCGTTCCACGGCGATCGTTTCGAACTTCTAATTCCTGTCCGAAACATTCGCTATTCCAAAAACTTTGTAATAAAAAAACCCGACTATATTATATATATAAATAACTTAATATAAATCAAATACTTGTTATTTTTAATGTTAAAATGAAGAACTAATGAAAAATAATTTTACAGTTAGTTAGATCTTCAAAAATATACGAGTAGATACGAATATTTTAATTTTCTCAAAATATTTACATTTTTATTCATAAACATTAGTTATTATCTATCTCCTTTAAATTTTATCTCTTTTAAAGACTTTATATTAAGGTATTTAAACTTTACAATACAAGTAAACTGTAATGCTGGAAAATGTTTCAAAATTAAAGTAACCGAAAAATTTAAAATAAATGATTGAAATTTGGATAATGAGAGATGGGTCGATCATTTATTGGGACATTCATTCAAATAAAGTGACAATCTAAATATCAAGTCAGGTAACATGTTATATATTAGGGTAATCATGATTTCGTGTAAACACTGTTATTTGTGGCAGAATGTAGACGATGGTTGATAATTGAAGTAATTAAATCGAAATGTTAACTTTGCCTGTCTCAACACGTGAGACGGGCATAATAAAACTTCTCCAAAAAAATATTTTTTTTTTATATATAGCAATGAAATAAAATAAATAAATAACGACAGACAAAATACACTTCTGCAGCGCTCTTTCCAGTTTCAAAATTACTTTGGAATGCAATTTTCGGCATTCCTTCAGCGGTTCGTCCTTCAGCGATTCTGTCTTTATTTTCTTAATGTTGACAAAACGTAATGCTTTCATGTTTTTTTATCTTTGGGAATATAAATTCTATACATAAGGTTTTACACATATTTGGAGATATTTGGCAGCCCTCGTAGCCCAGTGAGCATGACTCTGGGTTCTCGCACCGAGGTTTTCGGATTCGATTCCCGGTGAGGTCACAATAATTAATCTGGGTGATTCACTTAAGTATGGGTGTTTTGTGATGTTTTTCGCTTCTGTAATTGGGCCTCTTGACCTGTTGAATCGTAAAATAATAATTATAAACAAATATATTTAATTTATAAATAAGCAAACGACCTTCTTTTCTGTCTTTTCGGGAAAATATGCATCTCAGTCATGGCGGAGGATCCTCCACGGAATGGACAAGACACGGATATTTTTAAAATTTATTTTTTCACTGAAATAATATTTTTATTTATACCTTATTAAGTTTCAATAAAAAAATAAATAATAAATGAATTACATCTTGTAAGAAACCATCCAATTTCTACTTAAATTTTACACTCCTAGGGTGATTTAACCCTTTGAGGTTTTTATGTATTTAGGTTAAGAGCCGAGAAGTTTTGTATGATTAATGCAAAAATATATATTTATCCGTCATTTGTATTACTGAAAGATCCATATAAAAGAAGAAGACACATGATAACAAATGATCATACAAGAGCTCTCAGCGGTTGACCTATATTTGATGCATTAATGATGTTATGGTTATATGGCTAAGTCAGCTTAAACAAGTGGACTGATAGACTAGAAATGCGGTTAATGACTGTAATGTTTTTCTTTGTTAATCCAGCCCCCATCGTGGAGATAGTCGAGGCAGCCGTGGACAAGTACTACGAGAGGAATTCCACCCTGGAACTGGGGTGTCGGGTCAGGCACCTCCCTACCACCACCGTCCACTGGCTCCACCAATCCAGAGTGCTTAATGACGACACACAAAGAGGAGGAATCAGGTATGGTTAAGCAGTTCTATCGGCACCACCTTATCTTTCTAAGCGAATGTTCCCTGAAAAAGTGCTTTTCTATATTGTATTAATTAAAAAGCTTGTGTTAATGGCGTTTACACCGAATATGTGGTATTTTTTTATTCATTTTTATTTGTTTGCATTATATTTTTTTATAAAGCACAAGAATTTTTACTTCTTCTTACATAATCTCTCTTGGCTCTACAGCCCTTGGTGGGTCTTGGCTTCCTCAGGAGTCTTCCTTCACTCATCTTGGTTTTGTGCCAGCTCTCGCCAGTTCAGAAGCTTCAAAGCAGAAGTGTCTTTGAGAACGTTGCCACTCCATCTTCATTTTCGCCTTCCTAAACTCCTTCGCCCTATCGGTCTTGAGTTCAGCAGGGACTTTGGTGCTTGATGCTCGGTCATTCTCTCCACATGACTCAGCCTTCTTCCTTTTCTCAGAATCTTCCCAGTTTTATAAATTTGGTGACGTTTAGCTCCTTAAAAATAATGTTGAGCTCATTGTTGAAACGTCTGCGCCAAAGTCATTTTCTAGAACCGGTTCAAGGATACGCCTCAAAATTTTCCTTTCAAAAATATCCAGTGCTCGCTCATTCCTTTTAGAAAAATCAATTTTCATACATAAACAGAATAATAATTTATTTAAATTTCATTAAAATATAAGTAAGCATCAGATATTTTTTAGTATCTTCTTAAAAGTTGTTTATTTTCTTCATCGTTAACTTAATATGTTAATTTAAATTTAATTTAACTAATAACTATAATAGTAATATACACACACACACACACATATATATATTATAATATATAGATATATACTATATATATATATATATATAGATATATATATATAATATATATATATTATATATATATCATTCATATGCTAATCAGCATAGTAGTTTTACGGCAATGATATAATTGACATGAAATCTTGTTAAATTTATTGTGTTATGCGACACGAATAGACGGATTGATATAAAACATAATAATTTCATTGTCTGTCTGTCTGTGCATCTCTCTGTCTGTCCGTCCTTAACTTCGTGTAACGTCAGAATAACATTATATTATTATATACGGTATTAGAGATTAGAGTTTTGATTGAAAAAAATATTTATTTATTTCAACTTGGTATTATGTAGAATATTGATAAAGACTTGTTTAGATGCGAGTGTTAAATTTTACAAGAGTATAAGATATATTTATATAGTTGGTATAAGATAACATCGGAATGATGTGCTCATTTACTTATACTATGACGAAACGAGAGTCACGTAACAGGAGAGAATAATGTGGTGTTCTATTCTCGTAGATAAACAGGTGATAATGGTTTAATCAGATAGTTATAAAAACCTTAAGTTGTTACTCCCTTTACATTTACTCGTGGCGTCTGCTTGCTTGCCGTCAACAAAAACTTTGGATCGATTTTTGACCCTATTCCCGTGATCCAATCGAGCTGAAACTTGGCAAGTAGACTCGTGGCGACGATCAAAAAGATCTATCAAATTTTCGTTAAAAAAAATTCATAATTATGGTATAATTTAGGATTTTTAGAAATTTTATTGGTTTTTTCAAATTGGAATCATTAGAAAAGTTTGATTACGGCGGCCCGATAACGTCGCGGAATATTTTCTAAATTTAAATTACTCCGTCGGTATGCATAATATGTACTTCATTACGAATGTCGAATATCTAAATTGACTGACAAATGTTTTTAGAATTTAATCTTTAAAGCATGAACTGTCTTATCAAAGCTCTAAATATCTGACATTTAAGAAATAAATTAAATTACTGTAAGTTTAGTGTTACGTTATATGTTTTAGTTCGTCTTTAATTGTTGTTATATTTTTCAAAGAAAGGGAGTATAATGAAAACTTGGTTTTTATGGGTTACTTTTTTTTAATCATGCATTTTTGCTGTTTTGTTATCTTTTAATCATGCATACATAATATAATAATTGTCAAAGTTTTCCGTTAACTTATTCATATTTTAATTTCCTCATTATTAAGTTCTCTTTAACGCTGTTGCATATTTATGTGCTTTTATAAAATATGAGGTACGCCATCTTCTTTCATTAAGTCTACATAAATGCTTTTATCGTTATTTACTTCTTGTGCATTTAAAACAGTAATTTTATGTAATCTATCACGGTGAAGAAATAAGTAGGCTTTAGGTAACGTTACTTTCGTAATAAAATATACGTTTTAAGTAACTTTTAAATTGTGAAGTATGATAAAAGCATCTTCACAATTGGATTTATACATTTTTCATTTTTTATTTAATGCGCGATCATAATACATTTTTTTATCACGTCAACTGTCAGTTGAAAATGTTTTGGATTTTATATGAAATAACTTTTGCCTGCTAAAAGGGTCTTGACACGCCGACGTGAGAAAAACAAAATTAGAATATTTATTATCGAAAAGGGTGCGAATATTTTTTGGCAGCAAATGAAACTTTTATTTTCATTTTTAGTTTAATTTTCAAGTGTCAAATCTGCTTCGAGAGAAATATCAAAATTTTGCTTGTCTCTGAAAAATATACAATTAATTTGTTATTCCTGCGAGGCGCCTGTGTTGTCGTCAGCTGTTTCAGGCTATATTGTTTACATTTTACTTGTAAAACAATATTGTTTTTGATCCGTTTCAACTATATTGAATATCTACGAAACGAGAAATGTAAAGTGAAACTTATTTTTACCAAATAAAAATAGCTCTTTCTTTGTAATTATACACCGAGACCTCCATCTATATTCTACATAAATTAAAAGTTTCCCGAAGAGTAATGGATGGAGCTATGCTCGGAATTTCTTTAAGAAATTGAGTACCCGACTCATAAATTAACCAGAGAACCAGGATAATGGATTTTCAGCACTAACTATATTATTTTGAAGAAAGAAGGGAAAACGGGAAAGTCTGATGGTATAATGTCAGATACATAGATGATTCCTCAATTTGAAGCCTATAGAAGTAGAGGCCTAGTAAAGGATAACATTTTTTGTCAGTAAGGCAGTTTATTTTTTCTTTATTTCGTATCTCAGTTAGTTATAAGGCTAGGCACTATATGACTACCTTATGCATAAAATAAGAAGTGCGTGAGACAAATTTGAGCGTAACGGTAGGGGTAAACATTTCCAATGGTGAAATTACCACCTTGAAGCAAAAACTATGCTTATATGCATCTTCCCAAAGAATTTACGTTTACGCAGCTATCAAATAGCAAAAGAAGACAAGGTGGACTGATAAGGACAGCCCTGATGATGGACCCTGCAATGGGATCCGAATAATCTTGATCCTGTTAAGAACATCCTGAATAGGGAATGCAATCCCGATCCCGCGGCATTTTACGAGATCAATCCCGAACCGAAAAATTGGACGAGATTATCGGAATTTATCAGCATTTTTTAAGTTTTGTATGTTTAATTGTATATGTCTATAGAGCTTTTAGTAAGTACTTAAAACTTATGTTCATATCACATTCAAATAATGAAAATAGCTTTGAATAATATTTTCTGTATTTTATCAACCTAACATAGTAATAAAAACTACTAGTAGTTAGTAGTTTTTACTCTACTATTGACTGATTGATGCTTGGAAAAACGCCTACAAAAACTTGAAGGCAATGATTAATAATGAACATTTTATTAAAATTGCTGATATAAAAATGCAAGGCATTGTCGTTATTGCTATTCAGCTTTATAAACAAAAAAACCACAAAAGTATTCGGGATTTCGAATACTTTTGTAGTATTAAAAAATATAATATATTTTTTCACTTTTAGCATAAAAAGACACAATTTGAAAACAACGCCTCGATTAGTAGATGATTTCAAAAGTGGGCCATGTAAAAAAATATTGTAAATCAGTAATTGATTGAACAAGATTTATTTAAAAAACTTGATTTTTACGATTTTTTTTCAAAATTCAGAGAAAAAACCTGCAAATTTTTTTCATCCATTTTTTTGCGGCCATTTGGTTTATTTTTACATGTAGGTAAATTAAAAATTCTAATTCAGTTGGTTATTAAGTTATTTAATAGCATTTACGTTTCATCACGATATATTTCTCAGGGCTCCAAAATACGACGAACTCTATTTTTTACAGAAGCAATCTAAAAAAGCCCTGTATTCAGTAAAGACGGTATTTTCGAATAAACGTATCACTATTTCAGCGTTTATGTGTATTTTTGTAGGTTGTACACACATACGATTCCACATTTACAAAAATCATGTTCATTCTCAGCAGCCTCCAGACTCAAGGGGTGTTGAAATCCTCCCCTATTCTCAGCTCCGCTAACGAGGTTTGTCGTTACAACAGTTCTCTCCCTCTTAGCCCCGTCTCATTTATCTCCACTGCCTTACTTTATTCCCGCTGTTCGTTTGTTTTAATTAATTGGTTCTGGAAACACTGAATATTGACACAATTTTGACTTCTTTCTTCTTCTTCGTAATTAGATTGATGCTGTAATTTACCCAATAGAATATTTATGATCTCTGCACATTTCGTTTTATGTATAATATTTTCTTCTCTGATTTTTTTATTTATGTTTCAAAGTGAAATTATTAACATTACCGTTTAATTTTCAAAATAATAAAAGTACACTGAATTTAACAATTCAAATTTCATAAGAGACGAAATATGTTGACACAGTACGATAATTTTAAGTATAAAATATTTCTGAACACTTATTGTGTGTATGGGGATTGGTATGTGGTCGAGAAGCTATCCCCTGCAATGCTGCTTCTTAATGTTCAAAGGGTCACCACCCTGTATTTACCAGAGTTCAGGGTCTTAAATACGTAAGTTGCGATGCGTTTTACAAAATTTATTTAAGTGTAAAAAAGATAAAAAATATGTAAAAAGGTACAAAACAACGTATATTGTGGCATGAATTCCACATGTGTGAGTACTCACTAAAACGCTGCTATATAAATGATCCAATTATTATTATTATTAACAAGGAGGAAACATGCAGCGTGTACTTATACTAGACGTGCAAAAGATACGTTCGGTCGGAGGATATGTGTCATTTGTGTCACCAAAAAGAATGAGTCTTAAAGACCCGTTTGTTCGAACGATGTAGTTCACTTGGCTCGATGACTCATTTCGGTCACTGGTTCGTCATTCAATCGTTCAGTGGTGATGAATATATCAATGAGTTTCATATCCATCATGAAGTGAAAAGGATTTCAATAAAGTATAAAATGAAATTAAAATAAAACACGAATCACTTTATTTTCACCACTTTATTAGACTATACAATCTACATTTTTCGATAACAATGTTCTCTTCATCAGGATTGTTTGTGTACTAAAAATTGAAAAAGTTAAACCATGCAAGTTGTGTTACGGTGAAGTGGTGGATGAGGGGAGGATGAGGGGGGGGGGGGGGTCGAAGGTGTTAATTATTAGGAATGTCATCTGAAGGGGGATGGAATCTTAAGTGGAAACATATTCAATAGTGGGTTGTGCACAAATTTAGTCTGATTGTTTATTATATTTGAATTAATATTAACATTTTTCCTAATTTCAAGTATTTATAAATTATTTATTTGTGGGATTTTATAACTAATATGTAAAACTTTGAAATCTGTATTATTTTATATGTATGGTCATATTTAATTAAGTGTTTTGAAAAATCCGACTTAACATTGCTAGTTAAAGATTTGATGTGTTCTTTAACCCTAGTTTCAAAATTTCTTTTTATTTTACCAATATAAAAATGATCACAATCGTTACAATTAAGTTTACAAACTCCTGATTTCATGATGGGATCATCGCTGTCTTTGTGATTATGTATCTTTTTTTAAATTTAAATTTAATTTTAATGAAAAGTGATTGGTTTTTTATTTTAATAATAATGTCACCCCAAAGTTCAAGACTTCTTTGAGAAGAAAAAATATTCTTCGAACAATTAAAATGAAATTGACATTCCTACATCACCATCACTAGTATTATGGCACTTACCTGGTACTTGTGTGTCAGATATACAGGGTGCACCAGAACTAGCAGCAGAAACCTGACCGGTAGATTTCTAACTATGTTATGAGTCTAAAATGTTGAAGCAACCATGACCTAATATTTATAGTTATGGAGATATGCAATATCAAAGTTTGCATTTTTTCGAATATTTCTGACTTATTTTTTGCAAAAAGTTGAATTATCATTACAATAACTTATATTGATTATGAAAAATTCATTTGCTTCAATACAACTTAGATAAAATGATAAAAACCTTGTAAAAAATTACTTTTTTCAATTTTTGCAAGGTTTTTATCATTTTATTCGACTTGTATCAAAGCGACATAAGTTACTGTAGTGATAGATCAACTTTTTGCAAAAAATAAATCAGTAATATTGAAAAAAAAATGCAAACTTTGATGTTGCATATCTCCATAACTATTGATATTGGGCCATGGTTGCTTGGACATTTTAGACTCATAACATAGTCAGAAATCTACCTGCCAAGTTTCTGCTGCTAGCTCTGGTACACCCTGCATAGCAGTGAGACGTAGCCCATCTCAGTATAAGTAAGAATCATAATATATATATATTTTTCTTAATTTCATTTTTTTTTCTTAGTGTCAGGATCGAAGCTGTACCAGGAGGAGCAGACAGCACCCTGCAGGTGGCCAGGCTCACGGCCAAGGACGGAGGCAGATACACGTGTTCTGTCAAAGCAGGCTTGCAAGCGTCTGTCAACGTACACGTTTTAAATGGTTTGTAATCATTTATTTTTAACTTTTATCGCAAATTGACACGTGTAAACAAATAACATTGTTTTCAAAAGCAATAAAAAATTTAAGCGGATCAATACAGAGATCTTCAACATTTCACTATCATCAAATAACTTCACTGGAAGCATACCGGGAAATTTTGTTAGAAAATATAACGCAAATTCCTTCAATGTTATTAACAGCAGTCATGTACTTCGATAAATAAATTAATAAGTGTTCTCTAAAGGCCCTCATTACACTTTCAATATTATTAACCAATAATATTTAAAGTGTGATGAGGATGATGACTTCAAATAAACAATTGGATAAAAAAAACAAGAAACAAAAGACATTTCATTCCGATATTTTGACAGTTATACAACACCCTGACGATGGAAAGGTTTTTCTGAAACATGTTGGTGTAATTACTCATATAAAAGAAGTAGATACAAACAAATTAGATAATCAATATTTTTAAATTTATTAATTTCTTTATCGAAGTACATGACTGCATCTAATTATTTTTTATTATTAGCGTAATAAAGGGTAAATTCAAAATTAATTTTATAACTGCGTGTGATATATACTAGGTTTAAAATCAATATTTTATAAATTATTGAAAAGTACATAAGTACTACATATTATTTCAAATAAAACATTAAATACCCTACCGTGAATTATCGCTCGGATTAGAGTTAAGAAATTTAATGTAAACATGTAGTCAGTATAAATTTAATTCTATATGTATATATTTTTATGCATGTGCATAAATATTTTATTGAAAATATATGGAATCGATAAACACACAAAAATGTAATGATGAATTATGAATAACACATAAAGAATCCTTGGGAAAAACAATGGATGTCAAGAAGTGTTTATTTAGAGAATTTTTTTTTATAGTTTCAAAGTCCATATTTCTTTCACTTTTGCTCTTTTTATGTAAATGTTTAATCAAATTATTAATATATAAAAATATTCTGTGTATCGTTAAATGTATGTAATATCAGATTGAAAGACGTTTTTTGACGTTCGGTGGGTGGAGATTCCTGTTTCTCGCGATGATAAACAAATATAAATCGGACTATCATAGCGGAACACAACGGTTTTACCCGATTTGGATTTTTTATATAAAATAATACCCCAAAAAGTCAACAGATGGCATTAAAAGGTCAGTTTCACAAAAAAGTGACATTCATTGTTTTTCCCGAGGAGTCTTTAAATATAGGTACCTACTCGTATATTGTAAAATCTTGTATTAAATTATATTCAAAAGTAATGTCAGTTACTCAAAATAAGCATTAATTAGTCTTAGTAGAAAGTCTTTTTAACATTTTTCTTAACAGAGTGAAATCTGAAAAATAATATTTTTTTCGGTAATTTTTTCACGTCTTACAACGGGTCATTTATAATTAAAATTATAATTTTTGGTTGTTTTATATTGAAGCTGTTTTCATTCTTTTCGTGACGTGAGATTAAGTAGTTGATTGATTAAATCTTCATAACATTATTTAAATTGGATGGTGACTTTTAGAAATGGCCCAAGTCATAAACGTAATTGATTATACAATGAATTTGCTTTCATGATTAAGCACTCTACATTTTTATTAATTAATTACTGACGCAGGATTTTTTGAAAAGTCACTCTCCAAACATGTTGAAAAAATTCCTCAAACATTGTTTAGTTTTTTCAAACATTGACTAAGGAATGGCACTTTGTCCTAGGAGAAAGTCTAGCAGAGCTACAGCAGACAGCCGGAGCGTCTTCATACGGTGCTTTTCTACCAACAAACGTCGCCGCCGTTATCCTTATAAATCTAACATTTTTTTCCTCTATTGGTCTCACGCATTGTTTTTTGGAAATTATTAAAAGTTTATATAGAGGAATCTATGTAAGATGATAATTAAACTTAGTAAAAAATCTAACGAGCTATTCTTATAGCGGAAACGGTTTCAAAGATTAATTTATTGTAATACAATTTAAATGACCTAATTGACCTAATTAATGAATAAGTATTTAAAGTGGATAAATTGGGTTATGATTTTAGATGACTCAAATAGGTAATTTATTTTTTAATATTAATTAAGTTTTAGATTTTTTATTATTCAAGATTCTTGTTTTGTAAACAAGAGGCCGAACATGCTGTTCTGATACTCGCTAAACTGATAAAATTATCAAACTGCGGAGATAACAATGACAGATTAAAGTGGGAGCCATTTGGGGAGGCCTTCATCCAGCTGTGGAAAAATCTATTGATAGATGATGAATTTTGTCGTGCAATATTGAGGGCCATGGCCGCTTCGCGACCCAACATTCCTGATCAGCGGAACGCTGTATTTTATAATATTATATATTATATTTCATGGTGCTTTTAATTACTTGTTTCATACGAGTAGTTGCAAAGTGAGTAATATAATATAATATGTGTTTAATATTTGAAAAATTAACCTAAGTGTTATTAGATAGCTTTAAAAGTTCAAAACATGTGTGAAAGTTCAGAATAAAGGTTGTTGTCTTGTGTTTTTTATAAAAGAATTGATAAACCCTAAACTCTTGTCCAAAATAATAATCATTAACTTAAAATAAATATATTGCACAGCATTTTACTTAAATTGTTATCACTGTATTATTATTTTGAACAAGATATAAAATTCTATAATATAAAAACATCAGATTAAAAAAAAATCAGTTATCAAAATAGCGTTATTGGAGAAAGAACTAACAAAAATGTTTAAGATGTCTGTCTGATAAATGTTTATACATGGTTAAGAATAAAATAGTTGGTATTATGATATTAAAATCGCACCCAATATCTTAACCACATTTTCTTAATCTATTTCAAAAATTTTTTTTGATTTTGTGTACTGAAAGTTATTGTATATTAACATAAGATATTAACCAAAATATAATGAATGTTTTTTAATAAATAATGAAACAACTATCGAAAGTCTTTTTAATTTAAAAAAACATAGTTAGACCATGTACCTCTTGCTGCGATCAAAATAAATGGATAAGAAAAGAAATGGTGGTGAATACAGGAGAGATATTAATAAAACAGTAAGTAATTTATAATAGTATATAATACAGGTTTCATCGAAATGATGTACTCAATTTGAAATCGCTATATATCCTGAATTATATACATTACTAGCGGATTCAACAGACGTTGTCCTACCCAAACGCTAGCTTATCTTTTGAGTGGCATAAATCTTAGAACCCGACTGCAGTGCCACCTCCCGGGTTTTGTGAATTTAAACCAACCAGGGACCCACTCGAATGCATGCAAAAATTTTCATTAAAATCGGCCCAGCCGATCAGGAGGAGTTCAGTAACATATATACACATGTGCAAAAAATTATATAAGTAAAGATATACGAATATGTGAATAATATGCATAGCAATTAAAAGAAGAAGTCCGAAATTTTCAAATGCCAACACTGAATTCTTGATATATCAGCAAAGTACCACTAGAGTGCTCGCGCCACCAGCCATTTTGCGTAAGTTTTGTGTAATTTCCTTAACAGAGACATCCATTTTGCACAAGTTGGTGATATCAATGATAAAACTCTTTATGAAACACAGAAAACCTTGTGCTACATAGTAGCTATTTTACTCACAACTGACACGAAATGACTGTTTAGCGACGCGAGAATTTATTTGATAAGCCGTAAAAATTTAGTTGGATGCACTACTCAAAGGTGATGATAATAATCCATCATTTGTGCAAAGCAATTAATCTAAATACTAGCATTTTTTCTTAAATGCAATATATTTATTCATTTTTTATTTATTTATTTATTTATTTAATGTTTATGGAAGACCAACAGCACAAAAAAAAGCATAGAAAACATTGATAAAGTATAGATGGCCAATTACAGGTCTCCACATTTATGTACATATATTTGTTCTGCGGGATAAACTCATAGTCAAAAGTAGGATAACAGCGTAATAGAAGGCAGCTGACATGATTGGCGAATCTTAGTAAAGGCCTTTATCCAACAATGAAAAGACAGGCTAATGATCTGTAAATGCTATAGAAGGCTTGATATTAAGATTATTGCAATTTACCTGCCATTGAAAAAACATTATAAGTTGGCCGAAATGTGAGAAATCAAAGGGAAATTAACTTACAAGATTGTTATATATAATTTAAGTAAAACGTTTTAGCTAGTAAGACAACAATAACATTCATCCAATCGGAATGAGCCCTGTTGCCTCACTTACCAGCGGGAAGAATATTTTAGCATTCTAAAATATCCAATGTGTGCGGCGAAAATTCAGGGCTCATACAAAAGTCTTGCTCGTATAACGTACCTGGGGTTTAACGTTTATGGTGGGTCTCTCTGCGTAAGGCAGATCCACTCTACGATTAGCTTTCATTATTTACATTTTATCCTAGTTCAATATAGTAAAAAATGCTTTGAACAAGAAATCGAATTTTTGTATTTGGTGGTATGTATTTTAAGGACTGAAAAGTTGTCAATTATCATAAAAAGAGGACGACTGCAATAAATAGTTTGCAGAATACAATATTTGCCAACAGGAATTTGTCACACAAAGCAAGACAAGCGATGCGTAATGCAGTTCTGGTGGCAACTTCAATATATAAAAGTGATCATGACATAGCAAAGGCAAAAAATAAATTGGTGTTTTGAATTAATTAATTAAATTAATTAATTAAATAAGTGTTTCATTTGCCTCGTGATAAAATATCGTCATGATCGTAGAACAATGACGGATGTGCTGAAAATTCCATATTGACTTTTTTGGATCATTAAAAAGTGAAAAAAGAAGCCATCTAATGATATATAAAAAGTGTATCTTTTTCTCATTAATTTAACCGTCGTTATACGAAGTCGATATAACGACGGTTCTGATTTGCGATCGCAGAACAATGCAGCATGTGTAAAATTGTACTGCGCTGACTATATTTGAGGTTTGAAAGGTATCAACAAAAATAACTAACCCAAGTTTCAAAGGAAAATCTTTTGTAGTTATCGAGCTATGACATGAAGTGTCTTTATGTAAATAAAACTTCAAACTGCTCTCCTGCAAACTTGAAAAAAATCATATGCATCGTTATTCTACGATTATCATGATATATGTCTCAGCTATCTGATTAAATTAGCCAGGTAATTGGATGCCTGAGCTGTTCATTAAACGCCGGCATCCAATTAAATGGCTAAAAGACAACTAGCCAAGTCATTGAGCGCAACGATTAACCAGGTGGCTTAAAGTGTTATCATTTAGTTAAATTGGATATTTCTGAATTTTTGATGTTTGGTTAGTTTAGGTTAAGTTAAAGTAGGATAGGTTACGTTAGGTAAGGTTGGCCTAGGTTAGATTTGAATCACTTGGCTGTCTTGGTCGGTCAAAGGACTGACTTTCAATGCACCAAGTTGTTAAACGTTGAGCGATTCTAGTTCAATTAACTATCGGCATAGGCATCCAATTGGACACCAGCATTTAATGAACGGCCTAAGCGTTCAATTACCTGGCTAATTAAACCAGATAGCTGTGACATATACACTGAAAAGTGGTTCCCATCGGGTTACCAAATCAATAAATTTTTAACTGGTCGCGGTAAGATTCCGTTTGTTTTTTCAAAATTATGGACTCGTACAATGGTGATGAGTTGAAATCTGTGTCAGTTGAACAACAGGTTTACCGCGCTCAAGCTGTTAGCATTACTTAGCGCGGCGTCGCCTTATTTCTAAGTGGTTATTACGTACAGGAAACAGTACAAGTTTGTCATCACACCACTCAAGAGGAGGCTGAGTGGATAAGTAGATTCATCCTAAATGTACACAGACACCCAAAACATTTTCACATTTATAAAAACCTTGGTTCTAAATTTCACTCGCTATTTCAAAAAAAATCAGTAGGTAGATCTACCTAACGTTGTCTGCCCCGTAAGTCCGTAACTTACTGGAATTCACGGTTAAAAAAAAGAAATTACACGTAGAGACTCGAACTCGCGGACGGCAGCGCGGCAACCAGACGACATAGCCACCATCGCTTCTCCGTGGCCCATCAGAAATATACTGTATATACTACACATTGTAAAAGCAGGACTTAGCTAAGATGCAAAACCATTGATTAACGATTCCACTGATTTTTCACGGGTGCACGGTTAATTATTTGTATAAAAAATACTCAGTACCTACTAACCTACATTTTGTCATGAGATCCTGCCTGTGGAAGGAAAAACACTTGAAATTAATTAAAGTTTTATTAATTAACGAATATCAACTGGACACAAATTTAATCAAAGCACCGTTCTTTAATTCATAAGAATTTCGATATTCGCACTAATTGTTACTATAACCAATATTTCACTTGTTTCTGATATAATGAGGCACACTCAAGTTCACGCAAGAAAACCCCACACATAAGTACTCACTCATGCCGTTATATCTATCGCTTGTTTCTGGTCAGTGTGCACGGATTTTCTTTCTGTAGTTTTGTTGCGGCTGTCAAAACAACTATGTTCGCTTATATAGATTATGTCATTTCGCGACACTTCGATGATGATCGACTGTCTTCTCCACATTTCTAGCCATTTACAATTTATTGTTAAACGTTTAGATTGCTTAACGATCCTCGATTACACGCAATTCCTTCCGCTTCTACCTTTTCTAGACAATATTTATATTTTAAAATGGCCACTTCACATTTAATGTAATAAAAAATAATAATCATAAAATTTTATAATTTACATTACGTTATTCTTTTTAAAATAAAGCTTAGTCAAGTATTTAAAATTATATTATATTTCTTATTACATATTATTATTTTTAAAATAGTCAGTACTTACTACATATATATATATATAAACAGGGTTATTTGTAAAACATTAATAACCTCGCAGCAACATATTACTGCCTTGATTATGACTCGAAAATGTTCATGCTATTATGACCTAATATCAATAGTTATGGAGATATGCGACATCAAAGTTTGCATTTTTTTTCTCAATATTTCTGACTTAATTATGTAAAACGTTGGACTATCATTACAGTAACTCATATCGATTACGAAAAATTCATTCGTTTCAATACAAGTTAAATAAAATGATAAAAACCCTGAAAAATTCCAATTGGAATGTTTTCCAATTGGAATTCGAAAGTTTTTATTTTTTTATTTGACTTGTATTAAAGGGAATGAGTTTTTCATATTCGATATAAGTTACTGTAATGATAGTCCAACGTTGTACAAAAAATAAGTCAGAAATATTGAAAAAAAAAGCCAACTTTGATGTCGCATATCTCCTTAACTATTGATATTAGGTCATTATAGCTTGAGCATTTTCGACTCATAATCAAGGCAGGAATATAGTCCTGCAAGGTTTTTAATGTTTTACAAATAACCCTATTTTAAATATATATATATATTATATTATTATAATATATATATAATATATATATATATATATATATATAAAGTTTGGAGAATTTTACAAGATTTTCATAACACTCTCAAAGTAAATTAGAAAAAGATATCTTTCATACCTGTTTCATGGTTATAATATTTCATATGGCAGCTTTTTTAATTATTTTACGGATGTCGGAAAAAGAAACCGACATTTGCTCTGACTTTCGAGGGAAAGGGGTCCTATCTTCTGAGCAGTTTCAAGTGGTATACCTGGAATGGGTTAACTTATACTGTAATCTAATCTATGTATGCTAGACATTCAGATGATTAAATTAAAATTATTTTATACTTTGATACTTCGAGTGTAGTGATAAATAATATAAAGTTTTATTCTGATATCAAATGAAAAGAGACTGTAAAGTTAATTTTATTTTAGAAAAAAAATCTAGAGTAATGAATTATCTTATTAAAGAATACGATTGATACTTAAATTGGAAGTAGCGAAGGAAAAACTACATTTCAAAATGAAGACTACAATACACACACGTTCACCAGTTTGAAGACTACAAAGTGTACACTACATTTGTAGTAAAAACTACATGAAGCGAACTAATGCAGTACTACGAAATTATAGTACTAATGAAGTGAACTATTGCAGTACTACAAAATTGTAATGACCTGCAAGAAATGCAAAATCCGACACAACAGTCGAATTTCGCAAAACAATTAGTAGAAATTAGAATATGAATTTACATTAATACGATTTTATTTTTAGCGAAATTTAAAATAAATTAAATTTTAATAAATATTATTATTAAGTTCTACGGGTTAAGTATTTTTATGTGTTACAGCTGTTTCGGCTTGTAAGGCCATTATCAAACAGTGGATATACCACGTACAAACGACTTATTTATACAATTTTAAGTTACCCCTTCCCATTTAGAGTAATTAGATATTTGTGGTGAAGCCCTGTAGTAATGTACGTTTTTTCCCGGGCACTTATCATTAAAGGTGCCTAGGTTAACGTTATGCTTAATTATCAAAATTCCCCGTTTTCTGCAAGTGTTATTTATAAATATTATTTTAATTTATGTCCTTGATTATTGGGTTTTTAAAAATATTTAGAAGTGGAGAGAAGATCATTTTTTGTTGATTATTTAAAAGTTTAATATTTGGATCCTTTTTATATTTATTTATTTCTAGTTGCTCAAGTAAATTCATCCTAAAACCTTTTGTTTCTATATGTAAAGGTTTTGGTTCGTTATCACCTTGTGGGACGTGGTTTTCATTTAATAAATGGGCCGCAAATTTTGACTCTAAATTTTTATTTTTATAGCAGCGCATGTGTTCCGCGAATCTAGTTAAAAAAGACCTTCCCGTTTGTCCTATATATGTGGCATTGCAATCTTTATGATAACATGTTAATTTGTATATGCCACTGTTTTCTAATTTAGGTTAACAAACCTCAAAAACTCTAAAAGCAAAACACCTAAATTAGAAAACAGTGGCATATACAAATTAACATGTAATCATAAAGATTGCAATGCCACATATATAGGACAAACGGGAAGGTCTTTTTTAACTAGATTCGCGGAACACATGCGCTGCTATAAAAATAAAAATTTAGAGTCAAAATTTGCGGCCCATTTATTAAATGAAAACCACGTCCCACAAGGTGATAACGAACCAAAACCTTTACATATAGAAACAAAAGGTTTTAGGATGAATTTACTTGAGCAACTAGAAATAAATAAATATAAAAAGGATCCAAATATTAAACTTTTAAATAATCAACAAAAAATGATCTTCTCTCCACTTCTAAATATTTTTAAAAAACCAATACTCAAGGACATAAATTAAAATAATATTTATAAATAACACTTGCAGAAAACGGGGAATTTTGATAACTAAGCATAACGTTAACCTAGGCACCTTTAATGATAAGTGCCCGGGAAAAAACGTACATTACTACAGGGCTTCACCACAAATATCTAATTACTCTAGATGGGAAGGGGTAACTTAAAATTGCATAAATAAGTCGTTTGTACGTGGTATATCCACTGTTTGATAATGGCCTTACAAGCCGAAACAGCTGTAACACATAAAAATACTTAACCCGTAGAACTTAATAATAATATGTATTAAAATTTAATTTATTTTAAATTTCGCTAAAAATAAATATGGAGTTCTACAAATTAAACACAAAAACCATAAATAAATATAAAAAAATACATTAATACGAGTTTAAAATTTTTACATACTAGTTATAAGATCCTACAGATAAATAATCTAGAGAAATTAGGAAAAGTGTCAATATTAATTCAAATGTAATAAATAACCAGACAAAATTTGTGCACAACCCACCATTGAATATATTTCCACTTAAGAATCCATCCCCTTCCAATGACATTACATAATTAACATCTCCGACCCCCCCCCCCCCACTTCTTCCCCGTAAAACACCTGCATAGTTTATCTACATTAAATTTAAATACACAAACAATCTTGAAAAACAGAACATTGTTCTCGAAATATGTAGATTGTATATCCAATAAAGTGGTGAAAACAAAGTGATTTGTGTTTTATAATGTCACCACAAAATTCAAGCCTCCATTCGGAAAAAAAAATTCTTCGAAGAATGAAAATGAATAATCTTTAATCTCAGCTAATAATATACATAAAAAAAAAATTTAACTAGGTATTTCTAAAAGTCTGCTTATGTTGTTAGCTATTAAGTTTTATTTATGAATGCTATCTAGGTTTGAAACTTACGTTATGAAATGTACGAAGGTTAGTAGAGAAGCACCTTTAAATAAAATAAAAAAAAATTGCTCTGATACATTTTTAAGTTGAGTCAAGTTTTAAAATGTTTCAACAGGTGAAGAATATGCATATTTTCGCAAAAATATTCAAACACAAAGCTTTAAAATGAAATGCTTTTTTGTCATGCAGTGGAATTTAGGCTCTTAGGAATACAGCTGTAAGGCTTTCGGATAGTTGACAACCCCAAGTTACGTAATTCTTCATGACCTAGCGATTATTATAAATATTAAATAAATAAATCAATTATATATATTAAATAAATAAATCAATTATATATATTAAATAAATAAATAAATAAATCAATTATATATATTAAATAAATAAATA
>JADDOH010011267.1:0-79061 GCA_016648135.1 Agrypnia vestita | reverse complement strand
ATTTATTAATAGAATTTTTTTATTTATTTATTTAACGCCCTTATGGGCTTTTACAAAATATACAAAATATAAAATATAAATAACATAAGACAGATATACAGTTAAAAGATTCAAGTATATATAAAAGATTTGTGTAAATTTAGATTGCTGTTAAAAGATTCAAATACATATAATAGATTTGTGTAAATTTACATTGCAGTTAAAAAGATTCAAGTACATCTTATAGATTTGTGTAAATTAAAAAAAGAAGTTTAAGCAGTAAGAAGAAAAATAAAATTTTATTATCCATTACCATTTAGTTGAGATGTAAAGATTTTTATCAATTTAGTCCTATACACAGTTATACCATCAGCAAAAATGTCGACCACCTCCGCATGTTCATTCCCTAATGAGTGTTGTCCAGGGATCACAGAGTTTGCTAATACTATAATAATAATAATAATAAAAATAATAAATAATGTTACCACAAAGTTATTTTCCTATAACTTTAGCACTATTTTCTCTTAAAATACCATAAAATAGCAAATTTACGATAATACGGGTTGTCACCATAGCTGCTCACGTTTATTTTCTGTCACAGTATGCCGAGGGTTGACTGAAAAGCTGATAAATACTCCGTGCTGTGTCCATATTTAGGGGTTGCACTATGCAATGATCTTTCGCGTTTGATAAATGATTTAATTTGAGCTATCGTACATCACCATATCCGATAATTACACGGCGGGCCATTGTTCAAGCTCCCGCGGGAACCAGCAGGTGACGCGGCTCGGCCGGCAACACCTGCTCGGGCAGAGAACTGTATTACCGATACGATATTTGCTGATTTGTCTTAAACAAACAGTACCGTACTATTATCATACCGCGTAGGTATCCGAATGAAAGTATTTGCGTTCCTCTTGTGATATTTATTCTGATACGACGTAACTGATTGAGTGATTGACGGCATTCTGCTCTGTGGTTGTTGTGTGGGATTAATATTTTCAACCAGCGCAAAGCATTTTTGAAGTCGGCTTCTATTGGCGAATCGAGGGTGAAGTATATCTAATGTTTAGTACCTGGATAACAGTGGTGTGCAGCGCATACAAGCAAAAAAGCTGTGCATTAGTAAAGAATCTGGGAAACAAATATTAATTAAATAATCCTTATTTTAAGAAAAAGTTGATTTGAAATTCTAGCCGTAATTCGTCCTACGGCTAGAAGTTTTATTTCCTACTTTTCTGTGCTTAACCTCATGTCAATTCTTCATGTATCTCGCCCAAGAAATTTGCTCGATAGATATAGTCAAGTCGAGAGAAAAACCGTGTATTTTTAAGGCTGCGAGTTTAGTGTAATAGACAAATATATTTAGCGTGCTTCTTCGAAAGGTCCTATGCCAGGTGAAAACTACGCGCAAGTCATCGCGGAAATTTTTTTTTTTACTAATTCCACCCATAACTTTCGGTGTAAATTCTATTTGTCTTTTCTATGGTGAATGTAAATACAAATACCATCTGTCATCTGTCATATCATGATAACATAAAATGTTTGATTTATTTTTGTGAAATGAAATGTATATCTGAAATTAGTATTGTTCCCGATTTGATTATATATAAATCCTCTTCGAAATATATTGAAATTTTTTGCCGTGTTAGCTATACCTATATAATTTTTTTATTTATTTAGGAAATATTGTTTGCAATACTTTTTTTACAGTGCAGTTATTTTTGTGGATTGAAGCTACTCAAAATAGTTCATTATAGACAGTTAAAAAAAATATTTAAATGAATATACTCTCATAGGTATATGCGTATATATATATATATATATTTAATAAAGGTATATAGTCGGTCACAGCATAACCTAAGTTTATATCCACTGCACGCCACTGCTGGATAGGCCTTGAGTAAATGTTCATGGCTAAAGCACCCCTTCTTTTTGGCCAGCTTAGGCCCGGTTGTTTCAAGTTCGATCAAAGTAAGCGGTCGATCAAAGCATTGATTTTTACGAAAACGGATCATCTGATTGGTGGAGAACGTAAAAATCTATGCTTTAAAAGAACGCTTACTTTGATCGAACTTGAAACAACCGGGCCTTAGTAACACAGTAGATAGCTCTGAGAGAATAGAGTCTGTAGCTTAGGAATTGTCATCAATCAAACCAATTAATAATGGCAGCAACTTATCTACATGAGGCTCAAGGCTCTCTTAGGGAAACAATTTGTGGTGGCCAAAGACGCTTACATATACAAGTATAATGAGGTACCACATATGCTCACATCGAGCACGGCAGACCGTTACCCTCGATACAGAGGTCGAGGCAAAAGCGCTGAGCACAACGAACAAGGCGACAATGTAAGCCGGACCGGCATGAAGAGCGGATAAACTCACCTTGCCGATCCAGACAAAATATCCAACACGCACTGCCGAGTAAAGACGAAGTCATAACAAACCCAATCTCTTTGTTCACATTCACTATAAAAACGGTAGTTTCCAGAGCAGACTATCTCACTTCCTCAGTGAACGGCTCGTATAGCGGAAGCCCTCGCCGTCATACCTTCGAACGTCACGCTTTCACTTGTAACCTTTGTACCTACTGTATTCTTTATAACTTTTGCTTTCAATAAATTCTGTAAAACTATCGTGACTTTACATCATTAACACCACTTCAACTCATCCTAAACCGGAGGGTTCATCCACCACCACAAACTGAACCACTTGCTGAAAACAAAAATGTGTCGGGAAATATTTTTAAAAACCTTTGCAGCTATATTTATGTTTTATAAACAAAATGGTTCTCTGCTGAAAAGTTTGTGATGTATTTTTATGAGGGTGAAAATTTTATTGTAACGGAAGTTGCTCTCAGGAGAACACGTGTAGCGGGAAGCAACATGCAGCAGGAAGCAGCGTGTAGCGGAAATACAAGAACACGAAATGAATTATAACTTTTCATTAAATTACGATTTTAGGTGTGCATTAGGATTTCATGTTATTTTGTTACGCGCACCTTCTGCATCACTCATCTCTATGCACATCTACGATTTAATACACAACCTTCACATCTGTTACAGATCGTTGAGATGGCTGAGTTAGAAAGATAGCAGGAATAGAGGGCATCCACTAAAGACCTGGCGTGATCAAATAAACCAAATATTAGGAGACTTGTCCTGTTAAAGCTTCAACAACCGAAGAGCATGCATTAATAAATGTAGTCGAAGCAAAAGTGGTGTGCCAGGACAGAACAGTGTTTCGTTCTATCCTCACTGCCTACTCTTGCAAAGAAACGGCGTGATGGTTAGTTATTTAGTAATTTCTTCTTCTTCTTTTATTAGATCCATGATCTGTATTGACATGTCAGTGCTGGCCTCGTGACGAGGACAGCTCTCTCTCCATCTCTTTGGTGGTCTCCCTGATGGTCGGCGCCCATCTGGAATCCCGCGCATCACGGCTCTGGGAAGTCTTGTCTGGTCCATTTTCTTGACACGTTCCCTCCAGAAAAGCCTTTTCTGCCTTTTCCATCTTACAATGTTTTGTATGTCGCAGGTTCTGCGGATTCTGTATTGGGTACTCTGTCTCTGAGGGTCTTGCTCGCAATGGGTCTTAGGGTCTTCATCTCGATAGTTCTGAGAAGGTGTTTAGTTCTCAATTTAGGTGCTAAGTCATTTCATTATATATATAAAGGTTGCGGGTTCGATCCTCACTCCAGACTAGCAAGTTAGTCCTATTTTCATAGTACAAGCGCTTAGCTTAGTTTGAAAATAGTAAGAATATTGATGTGACACGTATTCCGTGTTCACATCTCTATTTTTTTAAAAAAAAAAAAAAAAAAATGAGCACTTCAAAGATTTTTTTTTAAATTATTTTACCTTTGCTTTACTTATTTAATTGTAATTGCATAATTTTAATTTTTAGTATTTTAATACTACGTCAGGCAAAGAGGATCCATTTATTTTTTTCTCATTATAGGCTAGTAAAAAATAAAAACACAGTTTTCAATTGAATCGTTTTCTATATTTCATTATTAGTTTAATGATAGTGATATATTACGTTTGTTTACAATTGAATCAAAAGTTTTTTTAATAGTATTTTACATATACATAATACATCTCTCACACTAATGCATTTAATTACATATAATATTATATCATATAATGTATAATTATTTTATTAATTACTGTTTTACGTATGCATGTACCAATGAATATAATTGTATTTATTTATAAATATTTTCTTTATTTACATAATTATTTTGAAACACCTAGTATCTATGCAAAATGTTCTACATCTTTTGTTATTTAATATAAATATTTAAATTACATTCATAGATATCACCCAAAATGTGATATGAAATATCTAATTCATCTGTTTCGCTTATGTTGTGGAGCAATAAATAATTATTATAATGTACTCGTTACTCAATTAATAAAGTGGGTGCGAATCATTTCATTGAAAATATTATTAAATTAATGTAATTTTAATAGTGCAATTACTTTTTTAAAGTAATTTCATATTCCTAGTATCTGATTTCCAACACACTATATTTACACTTATTAAAATATTTACATTAAAATTGTATTCTACTTCATTTTGAAAAATTATATTTCTACCGAATATTATATCTGGCCGAAAACGAAGATGACTTTCAAATAATGCTTTACAAGTTGCATAATTTCAGTCGAGTAAACTAAGTGTCTTACAACATCTAGACAACTTCGTAGATTAAACTCATCGTTGACAATAAACCCAGAGAACAAGTTATGAAATTTAAATATCTTGGATGGAGATATCAAGCTACAGCAATCTGTATATCAAAGTCAAAGAGCAGATAAACAAAACAGCGATTATCTCCGGATGCTTAAGAGACACTGTTTGGGCCAATAAGCATACTCTAGTGGAAAGCAAATACATAAAACATGCATAAGACCTATAATGGCATACGGTATCGAAGCAGGAGCAAACACGATGAGAACTAAACTTCTCAGAACTACCGAGATGAAGACCCTAAGACACATTGCGGGCAAGACTCTCGAGACATATAAGACATTGTAAGACAGAGCAGGCAGAGAAGACGTTTCTGGAGGGATCATGTCGAGAGAATGGAGCAGATAAGACTTCCTAGAGCCGTAATGCGCGGGATTCCAGAGGGGCGCCGCTCGCCAGGGAGTCCACCAAAGAGATAGAAAGAGAGCTGAACGTCCTTCTCACAAGACCAGGACTGACCTGTCGATGCAGATCAAGGATCTAATAAAAAAAGAAGCAAACCTAGACCTAACCACTGCGCTGAATAAAAAATGTGTGAAATCAAATGCTTTCTTGAAATGTATTTTTACTCACAAATGTATGTGAGAGATAAACATTGAAAGATTCAATATGCATTTCTTTTATTCACAGAAAAAAATCTTATTAATTGACTGAATATCATGCAGAATTAACAATTTTATTACACATTTTAACTTTATCTAAAAAAACGAATATCCAGAAATGTATATTTACATCGCTATTCAAATAAACCACCCAAATACTTGTTACTATAGCTAGACCGCATTCAAAAGAATGTGCGCAAAAATATGTATGTTGTTACGATGCAAAAATGAACACAAAAGAAGTTTTTCTAGTAAGTAAGTAACCTTTTTTAAACTAAAAAATACATATTTATTTGGAATATCATATCGAGGCTTGTAATACGGGCTTGCCAGGAAACTTTCTCCCGCTTTCTTCTTACCGGACAAAGCTAGGAAATGGTCTTTTGATTGTGGTCGACCTATAATAAGAAATTTTTTCAATATATCAAACCTGCAAATATCGCATTTACGTGTGACATATTCGTTATATAAATATGATAGTATAGACACGTATCGTAATACATGGGAGACAGGATTCTCTGAGTATGCGGGATTCTTTCGATTTATATTTTCTAATTGTATACTCAGTGTTTTTAGTATCATAAAATTAAGAATTAAGAGCATATTGTGCTTAAGAGAGTGACGTACACCAATACACGTCAACACTGTACATCAACTGACGTTAAGAACATCATTACATTACTGTCTAGCGTGATTCGATCATATAACTTTGTCTCTTTCTCGCAAAGACAGCAATATTGTTCACATTGAGGGGTAAACAAAATTTTCGAGAAGTGACATGAACAAAAAATAAACCAAGAATGGAGTGCTTTTTTTGGAAAAAAATCAAGTCGTACATACCATCTATGTAAATATCAATGAAAAAGATGTTTATTTTTCAATTTTGCATATTTTTAATAAACGTATTTTTTTACATAAGGTGATTTTTGTTCGGTTCGTACATTCCAACAGTGAATTATCTAGTACATGAAATTATTACAACTACATAATAATATTTACATACAGATATACCAGACATTAACAGAATATTTGCGTTATTAGACTTGCTGTAAAATCAATAAAAATTAAAAAATTATCCCTAACAAATTAAATTTTTCACTAAAGGTACACAAAATAATGTTTATCCATCGAAGGTATATTTGGTTACCAATGAAACTCAAACCCTGAACTTTCTCTTGTTGGAAGAACGCGTTATCATTACACCATGTTAGCCATTTAATTTTATGATGAATTTTACTATCATATGAAGAGTTAGAAAATTAATTTCTAATCTTGTTTCCCGACATTTGAATTATCGATTATCTCTTTAATTTCACCACAACTCAAATTGTTTATTGTCAACTAATTACTATATTATAACGAACGAACTGTTGAGTTTACTAAACGAATGAATTGTACCGTTTCATAGTTCAGTTTTTTTGATCATTCATCAAAACGTTCACTTTACTTAACGAATGAATTGTACCGTTTAATAGTTCACTCGTCTTGATCGTTCATCAAAAAACTTTAATTAAGGACAACTGAACTACTAACGGTACAATTCATTTCTTTAGTAAACTGAACTGTTAAACTGTTCGTTCATTATCGACCCATCTCTAGTAAGTAGTTGTCAATAAATAAGATATTGAAGAGATAACGGATAATTCAAATGTCGGGAAACGAGATTAGAAATTAACATTTGATATTTATTTGGCATTTCATGGATACAATGCAAGCGTCACAGAATGACTAAGAATCAATGTAGCGTGTGTATGACGTATTCAGTATTCACTCCCACATAAAGTTTCACACAGGTTTAGAAAGAATTTGAAATTAGTCGTAAGCACAGGATACACCGGAACATTTGCGAAATGACAAATGCTATATAAACGAGTGTGCTGGGACACAGGACACTTCGCCCGCAAATGGGAATCAGTATGTGACGTTGATAATGACTACGCCCTCGAATGATAATTGTACATAATCCGCCTTATTCTTAAAAAAACACGCTAGACATGCTATGATTTTAATTCTTCAATGCAGCTTATCCATACTTCTTCTTCTTCTTAAAATTAGGTAATCCGCACTTAAAGAGCGATTTGTACCATTTTACTAGTTATCCATGAGGTGTTACTAAAAGAAGGTACTTCTTCTTTTACCCCTCATCCAAATGGGTCGGGGTCCCTGCACCGCATAGAAGGTTCCAATTTTTTCCTATCTTGGGCTTCACTCTCCACGTCAACGTCGCTTCGCTCCTCCCCACTTGGTCTTCTGCCACTTGGTCTTCTGCCTTCTGGTCTTGCCTGGAACTTCCGCTTTGACAGTCTATCTGCCGGCATCTGCAAGATATGTCTCAGCCACAGTAACGGTGGCTGGGACATATCTTGTGTTTCAATAAATGTCAATAAGGGTTCTACTTTGAGGCATTATCTTATTTGAGTATTTCTGATTCTGTCCTTTCTGGTATCTCCTACTATTCCTTAAATCCTATCTCCCATCTCGGCGGCCTGTAGCCTTGAGCGGGTTCTTTCGGTCAAGATCCAGTGCTCGTAGACGTACACTAGGGTTAGCCTGAAAACTGATTTGAATACAGCCAACATTGCTCGCTGGATGAGCTCCGCTTTTCTAAGTACAGGATAATACAGGGATAGAGCTACCTGGCTTGCGGTTCCTATCCTCCTATCCAATTCACTTTCTTGCTTTCCATCCAGAGATGTTACTACACCGAGGTATTTGAAACTGTTCACGTATTTTAGATGTCTATTCTAGATGGAACGTTATATTACATTGTTCTTCGCTTCTGCCGATTACAATGATTTCGGATTTTTCAGCAATCAGCCTTATCACTGCGCGATTTCATTTAAGGGTAGAATCAATTATATATTAATGTCATTTTATAACAAATATTTTGATAATAAAGGTATCAGATTAGATGAGTTCATAGCAAGAAGAAGACAAATATTGGTTGGAAGTTGAAATTTAGCCTTGATCTGCTCACTGTAGAGGGTATTGGAGTTGCGTGATGGGCAGGAAAAAAATATGTGATGAAGGATCTCCTCTTATACCTACTTATATCCTATATGGATATAATTTACATTTTTTTGCTGATCTATTAAAATGTTAACTAGATTAATTACTTGAGTCTGAATGTCGCAAATTCAAATTATTAACATGGTTTAATGGTAAAGTGTTCTCCCAACAAGAGAAAAGTAAGTTTTTTTTAAACAAATAGTAATTATTTTAAATGTCAATATATGACCGTAGCGATTATATGATTTAGATTTACTTAATTTCCGAAAATCCTTATAACTGCTGATATTCTGATATTCTGCCGTGTACATCAAAGCTCTCTGGCCGACCTTTCGAATCCCATAGCAGGGTCCATCATCAGGGCTGATGTCACAATAATCTGAACGGCTGTGAAAATCTGAGATCATTTTTAATGCAAATATTTTTTAATATCTAGTGTGGAAACCCCTTACAAATATAATTACAATTCAATAATGCTATCTAGCAATTGATGCGAACAGAATGATCGATTAATTTTTTCACTAATGCTCCTTTATTAATAAATAATATTATAGTCTTTATTTACTACATAGTTTTACATTTAAACAAAAAACTAATTATAAATTAGGTATAACAAAATCAGCAATATGCTGAGCACAGCCAACCAGAAAAAATTCAAAACTATACAATGAATACCTAAATCAATTTTATTATTAGATAAAAAATTTAAGAATACTGAACTAATAAATACAAGTCAATAAATATCGATAACGATTTTGTGATTGTTGTTTTTAATAAAATAAATCTTACTTTGTTAATCATTTAAATATAATACAGTATAAATCCTTTGGTTTGTGAGTTATCCCTGAACAAAAATAACGGAAAAAGTTTTATTAATTTCAAGAAATTGATAAAAATTTTATTTAGCATATTAATTATTTTAAATATCGACCGTTTTCAAAACCACTGTACCTTCGTTTGGGCGAACATAAAATAAATGTTCCTTAAATTAATATTATGTAAAGCAACCAACTGTCTAGTAGGGGCGTGACCGTATTATTTAGTTTGATAGTTTTTTGAAATTAAAAATTATACAAAACATTGAAATTTTTTGTTATGTAATTACACCATTTCGCTAGATCTACATTTAACCAGTTTGTAATGGTAAAATAACGGTAGAACAAAAAATTATCGTAGATCGAGCAAATAAATTTATGTGTGAACTTTGGACTTTAAAATAAGGTGTTGTCCTCCACTCATAAGCAAATGTTCTTGGGCTCTGATCCTCAAAGCCTCTATGCTGTTCTTCCTCGTCTCTTCTCCGGAGTCCTGCAAAGTCGGAGATCGACTTCCATCCTCACTCCTGGCGGGAGACCTCGGGCTCTTTGAACTCCCTCTCGCGTCGTCTGGAGAGATCGACCTCGAAGGTCCAGCGTTGGGAATTTGGCCCTGGACGTGTGGAAATCCAGAGAATCCAGAGATGGAGGGAAATCCCGGGGGCATCGGAAGACTGGCTCCTCCTGCCAGCATGTATTGGGATAGGATGGCGTGGAACGAGGGTACGGAGAATTGGGGAGGGGCCTTGGAGTCCTGGTGGGACCAGGGTGCGAGTCCGAGGGCTGCAGGGTTCGGGTGAAGTCCAGCGAACATGTGAGGAAAGCCGAGTCCCGGCCAAAACGGGTCTGAGGACACAGGAGGCATGGAGAGCTGGGCGTGCAGTGCGAAATCTGGGACTCCTGTGGACAAAAAGAAAAAAAATTATTTATTTGTTGTATTTTTACTATTTCAAAAAATGTTTTTTTCTTTATCTTATAGCTTAAAGTTTTTCTAATAATTAGAGTCACCATTCATTTAAAAATTAAAAAAATTGGGTGATTTATATAAATTTGAAGCTAGAGTGGTAGATCAGCTCTACGAGATTAATTATTCATTTGCATTTTTCTCGAAACTCCCCTTTTCAGACCTGTGGAAAAAATATCTCAAAAATTATAAAGCCGATTGTGTTTAAATTTATTACTACAGACATTATGATTAATCATGCGACTTTTTTTGATAAAATGTATCACTTTTTTGTTGCAGGAGCACACTTGTATTGAAGAATACTTGGTTACCATTGTATACCTACTGATAATGCACAGCTTTTATGATTCTACTTTTTTTGTAGTGTTTTATTTTATTTAAAACATGACAAAGACCTGAAAGGTATATGGATATCATTTTGCATACAACAGTATAATATAATATAATAAGGACATAAAATCATTTGTTATATTTAGCTGAGTTTTACCATATATGTCACTTCTTGAAATTGTTAGTCGGTTGTGAGTTGTTTGGTCTGTTGAGATAGATCGTTGTTTAATTTTAATCCTTTATACAAATTAGGCGTGATCGTCTTGTTTTTCTTTTGGCTCGAGTTATGTGGTAGTTTTGAGCTGCTCTAGTGTAGTGTTGATGATTTTCGAGTATTTTGTGTAATTTAATGTCTTCGTCTTATATTTGAATGAATTTTAATTTTTCAATTTTTGACATGTTATCAACATTTAATTGCTGTGTTATTCGGTAAATCTTCTCAGTTGATATCGGTTGTTTCAAATTGGAGACCATTTTCGGTATTTTGTTTTGAGTTTGTTACGGAATAAACATCTGTATATCTCTATGTCTATACTATTTTCGCACATTAAGAAATACAAAATCTGAAATTGCTTATCTTCATGCTCCATCTTTATAGGCAGAGCCAGATATAATTGAACACATCCACCTTTATCTACACCTTTCCGTATTGTACGCTCTACTAAAATCTTTTTTTTCATGACTTTGACACAATACTGTTTGACATTCGAATTTTATCACATTACGATGTTCATATTATTTGACGTCTGGCCAACGATAGCTACTTCCACATAGGGGAGTGTCTTTGGTATCGATTCTATTGACATTACCATGTAGTTGAGTATTAAACGATTTGTGTTCATGTGTCGTTAAAATGGTGTTTCTGCATGATCGCATTAGGCCTTCCGTGCGAGCTGCAGACCTATCTGTGTTCCCCGGCTGATTATTCGTAATTGACTTAGAGTCCACGCGGTGCAAAAACAAAAGGTTAGCCAAAAGAATAACCTTTTTTAATGCTATTTATTATCTTTCATTGAAGGTTTTCGAGAAAATTTAAGCTCAAAAAGCTCTGAAGAAGAATATCTGGAATATGCAGATTGTGGACATTTGGAGTCAGAGTTTCAATATATCAAAATCAAATCAAAATCAAAACAAAATCCCAGTATGCCTGAAAAGAAAAATTTTCGATACATGTATCCTACAGATGTTGACATATGGCCTAGAAACAGCAACACTAACAGAAACACCATACACATTGAAGGTGACCCACCACAAACCCTGGGCTGTTTTATGCGCCGAAGCGTCCATATCAGCCCAACACATTCACCGCCTGGTTGGCATTATTTTATGCTAAAGCGTCCTCTCCGCCCGGCCTTGCGTCCCAGCATTACAAGAAACAAGACCAGGCGAGTTAGTCGCGCAAAACCTTCAATGTCCCATGCTAAAAGTCTTTATTTTTTAAAAGAGGTTTTACAAAATTCTTTTTTTTTTTTTTTCTTTTTTCAATAAAAGAACATCTATAATCTAAAAAATACACCATACACAAATTAAAATGTACACAGCGGGCCATGGAAAGGCAGATGCTCGGCGTGAGCCTTCGAGATAAAATCAGAAATGAAGAAATAAGACGCCGAACAAAAGTTGCCGATATTATGGACCGTATTGCGAAACTAAAATGGCAGTGACAGGAGGATACTAGATGGACACCCAGAATCTTACAGTGGAGGCCCTAGACGAAAAATAGAAGCGTCGGAAAACCTCCCAAAAGGTGGTCCGATAACGTAGTCCAGCAAGCAGGAAGAGCCTGGATGCGAAGGGGAGAAACAGAGATGGGTGGAAGAAAATGGAAGAGGCCTACATCCAGCAGTGGAGGAAAAAATGCTAAGGAAGAAGAAGAAGGATTTTCAATAAAGATTGTAAGGATTGTAAATTTATGTTAATTTGATATCTGTAATAATAAATGATCTTACATACGACGCCAAAATGTGGATCCTTATCAACGTTATACACAAAATAAAAGTTCCTGAAGAGTAATGGAAAATACTATATTTAAAATATCACTAAGAGATCGAGTATCAAAGGAATATGTTAGCCAGAAAACGAAGGTATCACAAGCTGCCCAAAAAATCTGTATGCTCAAATGGTAACAGGATGGATATATTTGGACGATGAACGATCCAGAAGGTTATGAAATGGAGGCTTTATGCTGGAAAAGTCACCGTAGAGCGACAATATGAGAAGAATTGCGAGAAATATATGAATTAGCAGGACTGAAAACAGAAAAGATTAACCTTCCTTGAGGGAAGCCTATGTCCAACAATGGAACTTTGTCTGAACCGGTTTTAAAATTTCGTGACGCAGACGATTCGTGTACCAGCTGCATGTTGACTAAAATATAATCGACGATTTAAAGTAATATTTGATGACAAATAATTATTGTTATACCATCATGCGTAAAATTTAGATGTCTATTTTTATAAATTATTGTTTTAACTTAAAGTGGTTCAATTTAGTAATTTGAAATATTGCACCCCCTAATGTTATTTTTATTTTATTAATTTTATTTGTACTAATAAACATACAAGTAAGACGCTTTATGTCTTATTTTTGTTTTGTATATTTTTTAATTAAAAATAATTAAAAAAATTAAAATACAGAATATTTTTAAATAACAAAAAAACTTTCCAACCAGCCTAATGCATTTTTATTAAAACGTGTAGCTCAATCAGATGCAGGGAGATAGTGCAGCGGATATCGATGCAATTAGTGCCCTACGTGCACTTTCATACGATTTGTAATACTTGATTTATTTTTGTTATTGTATCGTGTGCAACTATCAACAATGCATTTTGTTTGCTATAATCAGCCAAATTGAGTATACAGGGATGGAATCGTGACAAACCGTCCCTTAAATGTCGCCACCATAATTCTGACACAAAACTATAATAGAATTGTAAAAGGGATGGTTGGAAATGCATAAATGGATATATTTTTAAAAATACATATTATTAAGATTAGTGTACCGTTTTGGCGACTACACGTTTCATGAACGTCTATTGAGCGTTTATATCATACTCTGTTATGAATTTTTTTAATGATCACTTTCCATTCGTGTGCATTTTTTGCTGAATGAAAATTGCTGCAAGAAAATTTTATGAAAATATTCTAAATTGATATTTTCACAAAATATTTTTTGTTTTCCCCCAAGAAAGGTGCCCTTAAAGTGTCCTTTATATTTTTATATTATAATAATATTATTATTATTATGATAAATATTCTTTTTTTTATAAAAGACGGTAAATATTTTTCTTTCCACCCTTTGCCTAATTAAGTTGGTGGCCAATTGCTTGCGCAGCACTCTTCCACCCTTCTCAGTCCTGCGCTTTGTCGCTCGCTCTTAGTCAATTATTTAGTTATTTATTCGCTGCCTTTTATATGTTTTCCTGGGTCTACAAGCCTTCATTAGCAACAATGAAAAAATCTATTTACGCAGACTTTCGTTCTCATACAAAGGATTTGTCTAAGCTATGTTAGCTGAGTTTTATCTGTTTGTAGCTGCAACGGATTCATTCTGATTTGATCTCTTAACATCACTCCCCCTAATCCTCTCAGATATATCATATCTGAAGCCTGGATTCTCTTATAATGTAATTTTTATATACCACCCTTTAGAATTTGCCACCTTTCAGCCATACCTTACTTGCCTATGTCCACAGTACATCCCTGTTTCGACCTCTAGTTTTTTTTAGTAGAGTTTCTGTATTCAAACTGCGTTAATTAGTGACTGTCATGTTTTTTAGGGATAAAATGATAAATGAAGGCCTTAAGGAAGATCGGAGATATTGTTTTAACAACTACCCTATGAAGATCGCACATGTGACGTAGCATGTTTTGCTCGGTGGGGTGGCTAATGGCTTGTAACCCATCACCAGCCAACAGATTGGAACGATAATTTAATTGCAAAATCAATACGATTGTGAAGTTATAGTGTTATATTTATTGTCACTCGTTGGGGGTGAGCTGAAGACTCTTTTACAGGGTGAATTAAAAAATACTGGTTGTGCTCTTTCAAAACACGCAAACTAATTTATGTTTGTTATTATATTAATGCTGAATATAGTCATGTTATAAACATTAGTTACATCATATATCTACTATATTGAGACTTACTTGACGAATTCAAGTACCTTCCTCCTTTCATCCTTCTTTAGTTAACATTTATATTGAAATCGCATAATGTAAACCTCGAATCATCCAAAATAAGCTAAAAATAATTAATATACCGATCGTGATTAACTATTCTTTCTATCTTGTTTCTGTGTCTTTCTTACTTACTTGCCACACAAAGTTATGGAACAAACAACCTAATAAACTGAGACATACAGACAGCTTACCACATTTCAAAAAACAACTAAAGACGCATTTATTTAGACAATCTAATAAAAACCTATAAAATCAGACCACTATAACACTAGCTAATGCTTTCTACTTCTAGTGTGCACTCCGCGAAAACACCTAATTCTTCCAGGCACTCCCAACTATTGTAGTATTAAACGTTAATTCCATTTATTGCATGCCACCTAGTAAATAAGTAATATTAAATAAATGTTTTTAGCAGTAAGTTGTTTTGTAAGATAATTTTCTGTGTAAAGCGTCCTTGAGGTGAGTTCTTGCGAAAACGGCGCTGTATAAATTATCCAACTATTATTATTATCGCGTCACAATATTCCGTGGATAGAGTCAGACTTTTCCTCACACCCTAGATTGGGTGACCATCATATTCTATCCGTGATAAACTTTAGTACTTCATTAATTACAACACGGAATTGATTGAAGTATGCACAACGAAGGAAAATATAATATTATTATGTTAGGTTAGGTTAGGTTAGGTTAATCAGAGAAAGCACATAACTGATGAACCGAGTTCCTACACGTATATTATCACGTATATTATCATGGCATATCTATAGGCAAATTTTGAATTAATATTAAACAGGATTTATACTCATCGGACATTAAGCAACCTACTTTGATTTCTGTTTGCTTCCAGTATAGATTTCGTATTAACCCGACGCCTTTTCCGTCGACTTCCAACAGAAAGTGTAAATATTGTCATAATGAATGACACATCCTATGAGTTGATTGACAATATGATTCAATAAGCATTTTACCGTTTAAAATAAGCCGCTCATGTTCAACTTTGGGAAAAACATGTGTAAATAAAAACATGTCCGCGATCTATATCTTTTAAAATGATAATGCGATTGTAATGGCTACGGGGGGGGGGTATTGAGGCGATGGAAGGGGGGTAATCATTTTAAATGCATTGGGGGTAAATGAAAAAATAACCCCCTTTTGTTTTACAGTTAGTGAAATACAGGTTGTTCATTAATATCAGTACAAAGATTTGGCGCTTTAAAAAACTTTCTGAAATCAAAATTGCTTAAAATTCATTAATCTTAAAATGTTTATATTTATAGATCATTAAACTAATGTACATTACAATACAAAACAATTTAAAACAAGGCAAATGTATTACGCAATTAATTTTTAATGTTAAGGGCATTTACCGTATCATATTATATTAATATTTTCCGAGTTATGCTAGTATTTAATATATGGAATGTGATATAATTATTTTTAATTATAATAATAATAGTTGGATCATTTAATTTCGTCCATTTTCGTAAGTATTCACCTCAAGGGCGCTTCACACAAAACAACTTACTGACTAAAAATACTTATTTACTATTACATACCTATTCACTAGATGACATGCAAAAAATGGAATTAATATTTAAAACTATAATAGTTGTGAGTGATAGAAAGAATCAGATATTTTTGCGGAGTGCATACTAGGAGTGGGAAACATTACGTAGTGTTGTAACGGTCTGATTCTATAGGTTTTTATGTGACTGTTTTTAGTTGTTTTTGAACAGTGGTAAGCTGTCTGTTTGTCTCAGTTTATTAGGTAATTTATTCCACAAATTGTGTCCAGACACAGCGAAAGAGCGGTCACCGAAATTGGTTTTGTGGACGCGATTTACTTCAATTAACCTATCTGTATTAGATGTTGATGCTGAGCGAAGAGTTAGTTGTCTGTTATTTGCGGAAAATGGAATGCAGAAGTCGGTAATGTATTGAGGGGCCATGTACTGAATAGCCTTGAATATTGTGAGGCATAACTTATATTCAATCCTCTCTGGACATTTAAGCCAGAGAAGGTTTTGAAGATGGTGTGAGACATGCGCAGACTTTGATGATTTGATGACACCTACAATGATTTTTATTTGATAAAATAATTTTTGACACGAAAACATTTAAAGTATTGTTGAGATAATTGGAAGATAATTTATTTACCACACTTCATTCATTGCCTTATCTGCTATAGTAGTTTTCTACTTTAGTACGGACCACCTTTGCAAAACAGCACCTGTGCAAAGATGGTTTGGATGCGAAAACAAATAAATTCAGAAACGTATGTTTACCAATTTCACATCCGCAATGATTTTCTTAAAAAAAGGAACTACATGTTATTTTCATGATAATTGTTATATAATATCCCACTAGATACTTCTTTACATTTCTTGTACAGAATTTTTAATACTAACAATATTTAGAACATCCTGTGTGTGGTGTGATTTTTTAACATTATTTTTCTTTACAATATAATAATTCATGATACAACTCATTACAGTAGGTATACAAACTACGCGTGTGGTGAAAATATTGTTGACATGAAACAGATCTATCCTTTATCTTAATTTGACTTTATCTTTATCTTAATTAAACTTTGCAGAAACGCAGAAAAAATTTTAGTGATTTATAATTTTTAGATAAAATTATTAATGTCCTGGATTTGATGGAACTGATGTCCTACCATGTTTCTATCTGGAGTACCAGGTCATTGGTGATATCAAATATGAAATAAACAAATTCAAATTATAACACCAATATGCCCGTGCAAAGCCTTCATAGGCTCGCGAAAATTACAGTATTTGAAACAGTGAAATAATTAGGATTAGCGCCTCTTAGTCGTTCTATGTTTGATGCATATTTATTTTATTTGATATATTTTAAAACTTTAATTATTTTATTATTATATTGATTTAGTTTGGTAATTTTTCAAAAGCAGATAAACAAAGCAGCGGTTATCTCCGGATGCCTAAGAGATACTGTATGGGCCAATAAGCATATTTTATACTAGTGGAAATCAAAGTCAGAATATATAATATAAAACATGCATAAGGCCTATCATGGCCTATCGAAGCAAGAGCAGACACGGTGAGAACTAAACACCTCCTCAGAACTAAACCCTAAGACCCATTGTGGGCAAGACCCTCAGAGTCAGAGTACCCAATGCGGAAATCCGCAGAACTTGCGACATACAAGATATTGTATGTCGCAAGGCAGAGAAGGCGTTTCTGGAGGGACCATGTCGAGACAATGGACAAGGCAAGACTTTCCAGAAGATTCCAGAGGGCGGCCGACCGCCAGGGAAACTACCAAAGAGATGGAAAGAGACTTGGACGTCCTCGTCACAAGACCAGGACTGACCTGTCAATACAGATCAAGGATCTAACAAAAGAAGAAGAACAAGAAAAATAAGTTTTGTAACTATGTTTTTCTGTTATAATTATATTAATTTTTGCACATGATTTAATCGTATTTAACTGTAATTTCGGATATTTTATACGCACCGTGTGCATTACCGAGAAACGAATCTCGACGTTTCGTTGGACACTTATCCAACGTCATCAGGAGGACGACCTTTACCCGTGGAGGTGGAGGTCGGACTGATTAAAGGTGCTGCTTTCTAGGGCGTAAATTGTATGCACTTTGTTGTGGAGTGTTCTCTTCTTCTACAATAGAGGTCGCCAGTGTGCAATATGTACTAGTTACGTCGGCGGATTTTACTGCGACTTCTCTCAAGGGTTGAATCAGTGTCGTTGGAACAGGGCGCACAAATACTTGATAGTTTGTAACTGTCATCTCTATTGAAATAGGGATGTTAGGATGATTAGGCCACTTTTTTAAATAATTTTCCAAACAGTATATTCAATGATTAGACTAAAAGCCAGCATCCGCCAGACTTACGCTATAGTATCAAACCTGAAATATTTTCTGTAGATGTATACTATGGTAGGTAAGAAGGTTTGGATATTATGACATTCGAGTGCAGGGGGTTTCGGCAGATAACGGGTAATACAGGCACAAAAAAATGTGTAAGTAAAACGTAAAAATAACAAGCTTATTTTTTTTTTCAGTAGTTATCGGGAAAGTATGGTACACTCGTATTAATAATTTCCAGATTACTTTTTGTGAGTCATTATTTACTCTTTGCTTTGAATCTCTATTAATAGTCGTGGTGAAGTTGTTTAATATTAGGTCCTTACATATGAAATTGGCGTTTTGCCGTACTGGCAAATTTGATCTCAAATATCTTCTCTTTGGTTAGAAATTCCAAATCCAAATTTATACAGCTATTTACTCATGTATTTGTGTTTTGAAAATTATAATTCATTTGTTTTTTCCTCAATTGTTTTTTTCTTTGCGTCACTCAGTTTACAAAATGAAAAACTTGAAATATCGCGTTATTTACGAGTACGAGTTCCACCGTGGCACCAGTGCTGCAGAAACGGCTCGAAGGATTAATGATGTGTATGGCGACGGTGCCGCAAAAGAAAACACAGTGCGTTTTTGGTTCCAACGTTTTCGTTCTGGAAATTTCGACCTGCAGAACAAGCCCCGTGGACGGCCGGAGACCAAAGTTGATAATGAAGAATTGAAGGCTATTGTGGAAGCGGATCCATCGCAAACCACATCCGAGTTAGCTGCAGGCTGCGGTGTTAGTGATAAAACTGTTTTAATCCACTTGAAGCAAATTGGTAAGGTGAAAAAGCTTGAAAGGTGGGTACCTCACGAATTGAGTGAAGCAAATCAACAAACGCGCGTTGACTGCTGCGTTGCATTACTCAACCGGCACAATAATGAAGGGATTTTAAATCGAATCATTACCTGTGATGAAAAGTGGATCCTGTACGATAATCGGAAGCGCTCATCGCAATGGCTGAACCCTGCCGAACCAGCCAAACCATGCCCCAAGCGAAAATTGACTCCAAAAAAGTTACTTGTGAGCGTTTGGTGGACTAGTGCTGGTGTCGTTCACTACAGTTTCTTAAATCTGGCCAGACGATTACGGCAGATGTCTATTGTCAGCAACTGCAAACCATGATGGAAAAGCTAGCTGCTAAACAACCGAGGCTGGTTAATCGCTCTAGGCCATTGCTGCTTCATGATAACGCTAGACCACACACTGCACAACAGACGGCTACCAAATTAGAGGAGCTTCAATTGGAATGTCTAAGACATCCACCGTACTCTCCGGACCTTGCTCCAACAGATTACCATTTTTTTCGAAATTTGGATAACTTCTTGCAAAGGAAAAAATTCAACTCCGATGGGGCAGTCCAAACCGCCTTCAAAGATTTTATTGATTCCCGTCCGAATGGTTTTTTTAGTAAAGGGATTAATGAACTACCTATGAGATGGCAAAAGTACATAGATAGCAATGGTACATACTTTGATTAAATAAATATATTATAATAAAAAAAAATCGGCTTTATGTTCCTCCCATACTAAACTCAATTTCATATGTAAGGACCTAATATTTAGACTGGAATTAGAGCAAACTCGATTATTATAAAAGAAACTTGTTTATGCAAATCACGGAATATTTTAACCCTTAATGACGCTAATTTGTCGCTAATGGACGTCGCCATAAATTGTGTTCGACATTTAAAAGCTGCGCCGGTAACGACATGTTTTCCTGACAATTATCGCCTTAATTAATCCAGTTTAGCGACTGTGATTGTTCCTCATTGTTTTTATAACGTTACTGGCTATATCCCGTCAAAAATGACGTACCATTATTATATACATTTCGGCCGCAGGTTAAGACCGCGAGAACAGCGCTATCTGGAGAAGCGTGGTGTCTTGATAACGTTAGTGATTAGAATGGGACATTAGTAAATAGAAAGTTAAGGTTGTTATTACGGTCGTTAGACATATTTTAAGTGTAACTGGTTGCGGATATTTTATACGAACCGTATGTTTTTCTGAGAAGCGATTCTCGACGTTTCGTTGAATCTTATTCAACTTCATCAGGAGGAGGAGAGGAGAAGGGGTAAAGGTCGTCCTCCTGATGACGTTGAATAAGAATTCAACGAAACGTCGAGAATTTCTTCTCGGAAAAATATACGGTTCGTATAAAATTTCCAAAACCAGTTACAGTTAAATTAGTAAATAGAGAATTGTGCTTTTTGCTTCTTACACCGTTGGTAGCGTTAGTGGCGGGCATTTTTATAGTGAAAATTATATATTTTTATTTATGATTACCATACACCAATGACATATGCGATATAGTAATGAATGCACTTATTAATTTTAATTTTCATTAAACTTAAATATTTTAAAAAAATCTAAAATTTTATTTAAAAAGCAAAAAAAAACAAGTTTTAGTATTTTGATTGAAAAGTATTTTTGTTGTGATTTGAAAACAGAAGGAGATCAGCTATTGGAGAGGAAGTTATGGACTGACATTCGAAATTGGGGATATTTTTAAAACGTTATATACACCAGGTGATATACAGGTGTATTTTTTTTCAAATTTTGAAATGCGCGCCAAAAGATAAACAATTGGTAAATGTTATTTACTAAATCGTTTAAAATTGAACTTGACTCTTATTATGAAATATGTCCCCCTCGCATATATTTATGACACATCTAAAATCAAGTTAGTATATTGATTAAATCCTTTAGTAAAAAAAAGGATTTTTACAATGGACGTTGTTTTTTTTATATTTTTTATATTTCATTCCAAACCAGTCTCTTCAAATTTATTTAATAAGCCAAGTAAACAAAAGTGAGCATTTTGTCATCTTCTGTTCGAATGGCAATTTTTTTTAACGCAGAAGCATCTAACGTCGGCAAGAAGTTGTATTTAATAAAGATATACACGATTAACTACTTTGTTAAATTTTTTTAATTGTATCTTCTTTTCCTTTTTATTTGGAAATTTGGTTGTTTTAAATACACAATATTATATGATTTTTACTTGCATTTTACTCAACCAAAGATGTCAGGCAGGTTATTGTAAACAGTATCAAAATAAAAAATTTACCGGTTTTACCGGTTTTTACCGGTATTACCGGTTTTTAAAATACGAAAAAGGCGATTCATCTCACAGAGATAATTCAGAAGAAAATGTTGACAATACAATATATTTATTGTATTTTCTTGTTACTAACATTCTTGTTACTAATATTAAATACATCAACAAATAAACGGATGCAATAGCCCATCAACATTTGTTCTATTTAATATCATTTAAAACTAGCTGATTTATTTTATATATATATATAGAACACAATAACTGATCTCATTTCAAAATTATTATCTGAATATAATAATTTCGTTGTCTGTCCGTCTGTCTGTTTGTCTGTCTGTCCGTAACTTCGTGTAACGTCCGTAATTTCTTTCGAATTCACGGCTAAAAAAAATTAAACGGCCGGAGAAGGGGCTTGAACCCCAGGTGAGCAAACCCGAAGACGGCAACCAACCTAGCGACGCTGCCACCACCGCATGTGGTTACCCGTTAGAAATACACTACACACGGAACTCAGCAAAGACGCGAATCAATGTTTCATCATTTTTGACGGGCTAGTTAAATAAAATAAAAACATTGACTTTTTTAATAAAATACTCTGAAATATTTTTTTTAATATTTAGTTTTTTTATTTTTCAGTTTAATGAAAATTTAAAGTAATAAGTGAGTACATTACTATGTGGCATATTATGTCAATGGTATTTATCATCAATCAAAATATTTATTTATTATTTTGTGTAACAAAGTCCGTCACTAACGCTACCAACTGGCATAAATAATCATGAGGTGTACAAAATGAGGTACAGAAAAATCAAAATTCTCTTTAACATTGTCCGTCACTAACGCTACCACATGGCTCAAAAAATAATGAGATATAATATAATTTTTTTATTTTTTTATTTTTTTATTTATTTATTTAACGCCCTTATGGGCTTAAAATACAGAATATAAAGTTAAGAAGAAATATCATAAGACAGATAAAATAATAATACATATAAAAGGTACAATAATAATGGTTAAAGGTAAAATAATAATACAGAAAAACATAAGATAGATAAAATAATAATATAGTTAAAGGTACAAATAAAGGTTTAAAGGTAAAATAACAATACAGAAAAATTTAATATCCATTTCCATTTCGTTGAGATGTAAAGAATTGTATCAGCTAATGATGATGAGGTATAAGAAAAAAAAATGTCTACTTTTAATGTCCATCACTAACTTTATCAAGCTACGCTATTGGATAACACTGTATATAGCCTTAATTAGCGGTCGAAATACTTATATATTAAAAGTCCGTCATTTTTGGCGGGTTATAGCTAGTATATTGAGTAATTTTTGTGTAAAATAAGTATCAATGTGTAACAATTTGAATTGAAATTGAAAAATTGAATAATTGCCGGTAAACCGGTTTTTAATTCAGAATTTTATCGACATACCGGTAATTATATTAGCCGGTAAATTTGCTAACCCTACTGGAATTGATGGGGAGGGTTACAGGAAGGTGGTGAAGAGTTCCTGACAAGATTCCGGCCCAAAGGGCCTACAATATTTATACGAAAACCCTTCTTACTTTAAAAACAGCCTTCGTGTAACAACGATTCCTAAAATAAGCTAGCTTCAGGCTTAACGTAGCTTTTGACCTGTTGAAATGGCTTCAAACAGCCTCTTCCAGCCAAGCGATGACCCGATATTCAATTATTGGTGCATTCGTGATACTGAATCGAAAAATGTCCAATGTTCATGAATATTAAGGCCCCGGGATATTTTCCATCCCCTAACTTTGTTACTGAGTGAATTTTCGATATTAATGTCCAATTTTTATTTACAAAGTCTGGAGGGATGAGAGGCGCTTTGTGAAAAAAAATTACCTACCCTTTAAAAAAAAACCTGATTCATCGGGACTGGCGAACTTTTTCAATGATATATTTTTTATCGGAACGAATTTAATGATTGGTTTTTGAGCTATCTGTGATGTTTTTAATTGAAACTATGGGGATAATTAGTTTCAAAGCTCCTCAAGGACTCTCTATCGTTATTAATTATTATTATTAACGATTAACTGATTAACTGATTAATTAATTAATTAATTAATAATTATTATCGTTATTAATGCTCTTAAATTGAGCGGTACTATGTATAACACAATTATATAAGTTATGCATTTTATTGATCGAATAGAAAAAATTGTAATTAACTGTATGCAATACAATACAATTTATTATCCAAAAACAGAGGCGCCAGCAATACCTCGTAGGTATCAAAAATGTGATGGAAAAAATTATCATATTGTTGCACATTATCGTATGCTCAATCGTAAAACTCCGGATCTGGAACTTATGAACAACAAATATTAATAATTTCAATAGCCTTCCTACAGAAATTAAGAAGATAACTGAGATTAAATAATAAAAAATAAATTAAATTAAATATTTTCTCCCCTAAGTCCCTGTCCAAGCACATGAATAATTCTCCTTTAAGAGAGATACAGCGATGAAATTTATGTATTTATTTATAGTTTTAATAGACTAGAAAAAAATGTAATATACCCTTATTATGTAATATTAAATAAATAAATAAATAAAAAACTTCCACTCCAAACCACAGATCAAGATAGATTTATCTGGAGAAGGTCGTCGATGGATCTTAAAGCCAACTATATTTTTTATTTTATAACAAACAAATCAATGTCTAGATATTGAAATAAAACGGATATCTTATGCCAACCGTATGGGTGTATACTATATAGCGAGACAATTTTTAATTTTTCACATAAGTCATATCACAGCGTCTTAAGGAAAGTACCCTGTCACCGCGATTTTTGTCATATTGTAATATTGATTCAACCAATGCGCTATACAATAATAATATAATTTTCATAATGATTTATTTCATATAAAATCAAAAATTAGTATACAATTCAGTCAAAACGATTATACTATTTATAAGGGTTGTTAAATTGATATACTATCTGTAGCTACGTCTCAAATACACATTTCGACAAGTCCGATAATTTTACGTCGATTAAAATAATTTACCTGCCCCAAAAAAACAAACACATTAGCCCTAGCTGATGGTTAGTTTATTAATGGGAATAATATCAACCGGATATAATTATCGGTTTATCTAGAAATCGTTAGATAACGGGCGCGGCTAATAACGGTTTGGGTAACGGATAACGGAATAAGTAATTCGTTAACACGGGGGGCGTGGCCGCACCACTCGGTACCACCAATATCGGAGCTAATATAGCTTTATGTAATATTATTATAATATATGATACTAACTTCACTACTCGGATTAACTCGACATTTTGATTATTTTATATATTAATTTCGTATTCCCTATAATTCACTAAAAACACTGAAAAAATTTGATGTTGCAAGAAAGAGGAAAATTGTATTGAATTTTTGTAGGTATTATCATGAAAATATATATGAATCTAGAATCAACTACCCTATTCTAGAAGAAACCACAAATTACTATAAATAAGGAGAAATATGTCGAACATTCGCGAAACCAATATTCTTGTATAAAGCAATGCAAACGCGCGCGCGAGCCAACGAGTGGACCAGAGATAAAAAGAAGTGGCAGACTTACAACAGACGACAGACAGCGAGTTCGTATGAAATTGAGTGGAACGATCTGGTGATGATAAAAAGTTCAGCGATGATTCTAGTGACGTGAATGAGTGCAAAACTGTGTGAAATATTCTAGTGAAAATTAATGTGAATTTAAGAACGAGGCTCCGATTAAATTCGTATACAGTGATATTGTGCAGTAAATACAAGTTTTAATTACTTCATTTGCTTCCTACAGCCACGATCCTGTGACCGTATAATAAAATGCTTCATTCGTAAGAAAACTTTCTGCTCTACGATAGATTTTTGCATTTACTATTGCTTTTACGTTACATTAACGATTTTATTTAATTACAGGCATTCAAAATGGAATGTCAAGTCGACAAAAGTGAACACTTTGTTCACGATAAAAATCTAGACTGGATGATTTTTATCCCCGAGGCATCGAAAAACTTGTAGAACATTGGCAAATTGTAATTTTTTTTACGAAAACTTGCGAGTAAACACTGGAAACGTCTAGATAACAGCATTAGCCAATATAAATACGACACACGGGAGTAAGAAGTGGGCGCACGCGTTTGACAGGCGATATCAAAGCGAAGGCAGTCACGAGCTGCGGGCCAGGCTGGCCAAGCGGGTGATAGCGGCGAGTTGCGAGAGGCCAGCGGTGCCAAGCGAGCGGTAATAAATCGAGCGAAATTAATAAGTGCGGAAATTGGATGGAATGTTCTAGTGAATAGTGAATAAAATGTTAAAGCCAATATAAAGTGTCTATCTAAAATGTCGAAACAGTTTAATTTAAGAAACAGCGTTACATTGAATAGTGATAAGTGATCTTGTACATTTTATTAATTAATTAATCGGTAATCAATAAATCATTAATTTTTAAAGTTTTCATTAATCATACAGACACCACGTGATAATATATTCAAATGGACCGTGCTAGAGATATCTATAATCCTTTTCCATGAATTTCAAATAATTAAATAAATAATGTTATACCAGTCGCAAAATCTCATTCATACTGATCTTTAAATTGGATGAAAGAACTTAACTTCGTTACCCCCACATAAGTTTAAAATCAAATATGTATAATGATTTTACAAGGAAAGAATTTGGCATTATTGTTATTCATTTATTATTTAGTTTATATTTTGCTTCTGTGATTTGACATTACAATTAATGGGTGAAAGTAGAAGCTTCTCTTTCATTTCAAACGTTTTATAAATCTTGGTGATATCTGCGACAAAGGGAATATCCCCTTCAGATCCATATGAAGGATCAAATGTGCATTGTGCAATAAGTCGCGATAAGAGAGGAACACTTCTTTTCAGAGGAACGATCGTTGTGGTCCGTCAAAAATGACGGAAATTTCTCATTGGTTGATTGCGATTCAGACCAAATCTCAGTCAGAGATTAAACAATAATATCATTTAGATTTAACTAGCAGTAACCCATCAAAAATGACGGAACGTTTACTTGTCGTTTCCTAAAGAAAAAAGTATTTTTAATTAATTTTATTAATTAAAAAAAACTATACTATAAAAAGTTACAGATGTTACACGAAGTTACGACGGACGGATAGACAGACAACGAAATTATTATAATTGGGATAATATTCTGTAACATAGATATTTAATTTCGATATTTTTCCTCAATAAATGTTTACATAAAAGTCATGCTTCAACGTTCTCACTGCACGCGCCTGCTATCTAGTATGGTAAATATCGATATGATGTTGACCTATTCGTTTAAAAATTAAAGCATTTCGTAATTTTTATCATCACACGCATTTTTTTAATGCTTCTCATTTCGCATCCGAATCATTTTTATCGGTGGACACTATCATCCCAGATTATTTTTAAGCATTTAATACCCGTCTACACGTAGCATTATTTTTTCCAAAAATAATTCCATATATTTAACTGGAAATCTGCAAATTTGATCGTGCCGCTTCGAGTGTCGACATTTTTTTATTTATTTCAATTTAAAATACGAACATCTATCCAACCAGACTAAATCTCTTTTTAATTACGCCGAGGGGTGTGCGATATTTGAGTACGCCCCTGGCAAATAAAAACATCAAACCTTCGAATAAATTTTGGGGGGGCGCTTTTTAGCTGACGGCTCAAAGGCTGCCTGGCTACAACCACGCACGCAGTTGAACGTGTGTGAGTGTAATGTAAGCTCTACTTGTTACTACTTCCGTAAGGCTCTCATGGCGTGCAATCATTTTTTTCAACTTTAAAATATTCGAGTGTTATGTATGCATTTTAATGAAAACGCACTTAGTTATGACGTTGCAATTTAGCGTAGTACCTATACGCATTCTAGTGTATTTAAAATAAGATCAGCGTATCATTTAGAATGACAGATAAAGGAATTAAATGTATGGGTGTTTTTTTTATGATTTACGTAAAGCTTTTGAAAAAGCCACAACATATACGATTTAGAAATGTAATTAAGTTAGTCTCACAGTTAATTTAAAAAAAAGATAAATAATTTTAATTTTCAAATGCATCTACATTGAAATTCTATGTTTCAGGTCAGATTTACTCAAGCTTAATTAATTGGAAAAATAATATCTTTCAATAATGACAAAGTATTGTAAAAAACGTTTTGATTATGATTAAGTTAGTTTACAATACTTTAGTTAGTTTTATTAATTAGTGTAGTTCATCAAACATTGTTATTACTATTAGTTTCGAGATGACAAGAAGTCGAATTGCAGAATTTTCGAGAATTTAAAATAGAACACATCTTTCACTGAGAACACAATATTGTTAAAACATTTTGATCATGATAACTTTAAAAAATGTAAGAAAGAGCATTTAAGATGTCTGAATAATCATGGTTTTTCTGAATTTGCAAATCATTTATTAGAAAATGGTCACGATTTTGATAAAAATTTAAGTCTTTCTATTTTACACATAAATAATTTTGGTCTGAAATTGAATAATTTAGAATCATTAGAAATTAGTAAAGCATGTAATAGTAAAAAAATATTATTAATAATCAACTAAATTTAACTACTAGCCCAATTCTAAAAAAAATTCCAATAATTGCGAGTAATCAAACCTTCAGTAATCAAACCTTTCAAATAATTTAGAAAAACAAGAAACAAAAGACATTTCATTTTGATATTTTGACAGTTATACAATACCCTGACGATGGATAGGTTTTACTGAAACATGTTGGTGTAATTAATCAAATAAAAGAAGTAGATATATACAAATAATACAATCAATATTTTTTTTAAATGTCAATCTACAATGTTGCTGAGTCAATTGAAAAAATAAAATAATTTAGTTAGTATTAGTAGTTAGTGAATTCCATCAAACATTTTTTTTACTATTAGTTTCGAGATGACAAAAAGTCGAATTGCAGTGAGAAAATATTACGTACATACTTCATTTTCAGTATAGTGGTATAATTACCTTGATCTGGGTGCATGAAAGCAGCAGTATCTCGCCCCATAGCCTTCTCTCGCTTCCTCCACTTGGCTCTCCTGTTCTGGAACCAAACCTGGATAGAAAAAAAAATTATTCGTCATAATTCAAAGGACGGGATTAAGAAAGGGTTGCTTAGGTGATTTTATAATTTCCCAATCATGTATATATGTATGCATCAATATTAAACTATCATGATTGGGCTATGTTTTCCACGTGAAGAATATTAACCTATTGAGGGAGTCACTCTCTGATAAATATTCAATGAAAATAATATGAAGAAAAAGATTAACGAATAGACACTGCAAATAATTGTGTACAATTAGAAACTAACTACACCCTTTAATATTAAAATGGAAATTACCACAAAGTTCTACGATAATCTAATAGATTCGCGAAACATCTAGAACACGGGTCTCCATACATAAGGCGGCATATGTATATGCGCAGGACTGCGCAAACAGTTTGTTATGACGTTTAGTGGAAGCCACAGATAAAGAGACAGTTTTAATAGAGTACCTACAGGCAAACAAGAAGTTTTCTAGTTCGAACCTGAGCGAGAATAATTAATGCGAATGACGAAATTGGTCAAAATTAACGAACGGTGCTCCGATTGAATTCGAGTCCGGTAATCTTGATGAATAAATAAGGCGATAATTTATTTTAAGTGTTTTGTTTACCTCCCACAGCTATGATCCCGTGACACTATATATTAAAAAGTACGCCTTTTTAAAAAAAATTATCATCCCAATTATAATAATTTCGTTGTCCGTCCGTACGCGTAACTTCTTATACTTTTTTATAGTAATTTTTTTTTGAAAAAATTTTTTAATAAAATAAATACAGCTAGTTCATAATAATTTTCCAACATTAAGTTAGTTTACTATCGATTTAAATGCTGTCTAAATGTGTATTTTTAAAACACACTACCACTTATGAAATTACTGACTAGGAGCTAATGAGTAGGTATACAAATGCAAAAAAAGTAATAAGCCTTAAAAAGGCTTCACTGCCAACTGAGAGATGCTCCCAAGTAATGCTACCCCGGCACTAAGCCTCACATTTAATTTTCACTGGGAAATTAAAGAAAATGTAATAACTTTATCAGGTCTCGCAATATGTCATTTTTTTGGTTTTGCACTTAAGATAAATATATTTTCTAAAATCGCATTTTCTTCTTCATCGTCGGCTATTTTGCAGCCATCTCAGAGCACCTTCTTCTCCAGTTAGAATCAACCCCCAGGTTGTTATAATTGCCTGCTCTTTAAGTATAGACTTTTCTAAGTCCCCCCGTCTTTTGGACAGTTCACACATATGTACAGCTTCACATGACCAACACGATAACATAAGTAAGTCACTGAGATTTAGTAAGATACGATAAATCTCTATGCCGAGTATAAGATCATTCTTTGAGAGTGGCGTTAGATTAAACGAGATTGAATTTATACGCAAACACCACCTAGAACCATTGAATCACTACACAGCTGCCTGTCATGCTGGTGATCGAGGTTTGGTTCTTTGCCAGGGATATTTTTAATTTATTTATTTTATTAATTTTATGCACAATTTTTTCTAAAGGTGATAATTAATATATTTTTATTAAAATAAGTGTAAGTATTAAAGTAAGGGTAACTGTCATTATATGTGTGTCTCAGACATCTAACTAATATTTTTCTTCTTCATCTTACCATAACATAGCACACGCAATGCGCCTCAATTTTCTAACATTTAAAGGTTCCTGACTGTGTAATTCTTGCAAAGCTGCTAACGATGAAGCAGAAGCAACTCCGTTTGCCCATTCATCTCCATTCAAGCTTGCTCAGATTTTCTACTCCCCTGACATGGCTCCATTTGAGTTTTGGCTATTCCCCTTATCCTAAGTTAAAAATGTCGCTGTGATGGACCCGACTTGAATCGATAGAAGACATTATGCGTAACGCGACGGCCCAGATGAACACCAGTCCAAACCATACATTCTAGAAGTTTTCCAAGAATGGCGGGGCCGCTAGAGAAGTGTGTGCGTTACCAAGGGGACTACTATGAAAGAGATTAGAGTAGGTATAGTTTGAATGAACAAATGTGTTTCTGCTGACCAAAGGTTTGATATTTCCTTTAACATAGTACGTTTATCTCCATTGCATTTTGATATTGAAGTAATATTAGGTCCTTACATATGAAATTGGCGTTTAGTATGGGAGGAACATAAAGCCGATTTTTTTTTATTATAATATATTTATTTGATCAAAGTATGTACCATTGCTATCTATGCACTTTTGCCATCTCCTAGGTAGTTCATCGATCTCTTTACTAAAAAAACCATTCGAACGGGAATCAATAAAATCTTTGAAGGTGGTTTGGACTGCCCCATCAGAGTTGAATTTTTTCCTTTGCAAGAAGTTATCCAAATTTCGAAAAAAATGGTAATCTGTTGGGGCAAGGTCCGGAGAGTACGGTGGATGTCATAGACATTCCAATTGAAGCCCCTCTAATTTGGAAGCCGTCTGTTGTGCAGTGTGTGGTCTAGCGTTATCATGAAGCAGCAGTGGCCTAGAGCGATTAACCAGCCTCGGTTGTTTAGCAGCTAGCTTTTCCATCATGGTTTGCAGTTGCTGACAATAGACATCTGCCGTAATCGTCTGGCCAGATTTAAGAAAGCTGTAGTGAACGACACCAGCACTAGTCCACCAAACGCTCACAAGTAACGTTTTTGGAGTCAATTTTCGCTTGGGGCATGGTTTGGCTGGTTCGGCAGGGTTCAGCCATTGCGATGAGCGCTTCCGATTATCGTACAGGATCCACTTTTCATCACAGGTAATGATTCGATTTAAAATCCCTTCATTATTGTGCCGGTTGAGTAATGCAACGCAGCAGTCAACGCGCGTTTGTTGATTTGCTTCACTCAATTCGTGAGGTACCCACCTTTCAAGCTTTTTCACCTTACCAATTTGCTTCAAGTGGATTAAAACAGTTTTATCACTAACACCGCAGCCTGCAGCTAACTCGGATGTGGTTTGCGATGGATCCGCTTCCACAATAGCCTTCAATTCTTCATTATCAACTTTGGTCTCCGGCCGTCCACGGGGCTTATTCTGCAGGTCGAAATTTCCAAAACGAAAACGTTGGAACCAGAAACGCACTGTGTTTTCTTTTGCGGCACCGTCACCATACACATCATTAATCCTTCGAGCCGTTTCTGCAGCACTGGTGCCACGGTGGAACTCGTACTCGTAAATAACGCGATATTTCAAGTTTTTCATTTTGTATACTGAGTGACGCAAAGAAAAAAACAATTGAGGAAAAAACAAATGAATTATAATTTTCAAAACACAAATACATGAGTAAATAGCTGTATAAATTTGGATTTGGAATTCCTAACCAAAGAGAAGATATTTGAGATCAAATTTGCCAGTACGGCAAAACTCCAATTTCATATGTAAGGACCTGATATTATTTATTTAAATTCGTCCCTTATATAATTAACAAGAATACACTTGTTATTTCAACAATTTGTAATACAAAGTGTATTCCTGTTAATTATGATATATAAAAAATGTAACCACAAGATAATTTTGCAGTTATTGAAGAATTCAACCCTTTCAAATTATTTGAATTCATCTCTTAAATTAAACGTTAAGGGTGGTTATTTTGAAACCGCAAATCTAAAGCGCGAGGCCCCTTCAGCCCCAAAGTGCATTTCCTTTCAGTTTTCAATCTTGCACGGCTTACACTTTTGCAGAATGCGCGTAATGACGTAATTGTTGCCAAACGAATAAATTACCCCCATTTAGGGCCTTAAATTGCGAGGTTTTTAGCAGAAATGTGTGCGTTATATAGTACGTGTACACTTACTATGTTACTGAGGTAATTACGTGCTATTTATGAAGACTCCTTTTAATAATGAAGAAGATTTGTAGTTGATTTTAAGGCGATCGTCCAGAAGAGTGAGCAAGTTTTACAATTTTTTCTCATACCTTCTCTTGCGTTTTTTATCATATTTTTGTAAGGAAATATCTCATTTTAAAATTTATTTATCAGGGTACATATATTTTAAAAACGGATATCATGTTAAAATGACAAAAACTAAATTATATAATTGATTAATTAATTACCAAACCTTCGACGTTTTGAAAATAAAGAAAGTTTATCCAATTTGTGGGCCTTTTATGACTGAATGGCCTTGTGAGATGTCTATTTTATTCAATAATATTACAAAGTAAATATTTATCTTAAACTTTTTACAATTATTAAAAAACCTGTTAGTTTTTTATTTACTTGCAATTTAATTGCAAAAAAAAATAATATTCTATTTTTTTGTCTGGTTTTTTCAACTCATTTTACATGGTTAACAACTTTTTTACTCCAATTGTCAAAAGAAAAGATATTATAAAAATCAAAATCTTTGTCAATATTCCTGATTTTAGACATTTATGACGCAATACGGAGTGCCTTGATTAAATATCTAAAATCTGAAATCAAGAGTAAGTTTTCAATTTTTTTTTTATTAATTTTATAATAATAATGTCTATTCCTTTAATTTATTAAACAAAAGTGATATCTACTATTTAAAAAGGATTGAAGAAAACACACAAAAAATAAGAAATAACAAAAAAATAATGTTTTTCAAAACATAACTGCAAGTAAACAAACTAACAGATTTTGCAATAATTGTAATCAGTTTAAGATAATCGTTTGTTTTGTAATATTATTGAATAAAAATGACATCTTACGTGGCTATTCAGTCATAAAAATCCCACAAAGTGGAACAATTTTCAGGATATATTAATTACTTTTATCCAAAAACCCACATTCATAGACACTTTTATCAAAAATCCACATTTATAGAAAGTCCTATAGGTTTATCTCACACTCATTATTTGAGGAATGCCTACTTGTAAATATATGTGAGCTAAAAGTTTTTTGTTGTTTGTACGGTTGTCCCTGCAGTACCATACTATTGTGATCGTATTGGATCATCAATTTGTTGTTGAATGTTGAAATAGTTACACGTATTTCGGTGGGCTTGGCGTTTCTTACTTATTGAAAAAATGTAGAAAAGATCTCATAATTTCTGGTCAAAACATCAAAAACTCGAAAGGGGAACTTTGAGAATACAAAGAAAGAATCACTAAAGCAAATGAACACCGTAGCGAAAACAACGTTCGAAAATTATTGCAAAGATCGGAAAAATTACTAGCATCACTGTATTATATCTGACGGAGAATACTTAAATTATTATTGATGAATAATTTAATATCGATGATGATAATGATGACGATGACGATGATTGATAATCCTGAAATTATGCAGAGCATTGGTTTGTATGTTCCTGATAATTACATTAGACATCGTCAGCATGGATTGTTTCACATTCCAATATACAGGACCAACCTGCCGATGGTTAGGCCTGTTGGAAGAGAAGAATAAAATTGTTTTGGGTATTGATATATTCCATGTGTATGAAGGGGTTTTCCGAAGCATGATTCTCCTACACCTTTGATATGAATGAATTTATATACGTTTGATATTTTGTTGTCTGTATATTATCTCACTTGTTAATAATATTTACGAATTAAACATATGTTTGTAATGTAACTGTTATTTTATAAATATATAAATTAAATTGAAATGAATTGAATTCAATAAATAAAGATTTTTTGAGAAAAACGAAAACCCCGCGTTTCTTTGTTCTTTGTCAAACCTCGAATAGCACTGATTTTTCTAGCATCGGCAGACTTGCGAACAATTTTACAGATTGATTCGGAATTATATCTGAATATGATGTTATGGGCATATCGGATGGCGAACGGCACACACCGCTTCCGGAATATTTGCATATGAATATCAAAATAATTCCGCTGCAACCATTAAATGATATTAGCTGTCTGTCACGGTCTGAAGGGCGTGCCGGGGTAGCCTCCCTCATCCCTTTCAGCGCTCACACGTCAGACCAAATGGCTCTCTCTCCATGTTAGTCGACGGGCTCATGACTGAAAAGCGTGGTGATTTCTTCTGCTTCTGCAGCTGCAGTGGGCTTTGCTTAAGTTGCATCGAACTCAAATCAAAAAGTGATCAAAACGTATCTACTATTCTCTCATTTGGTCACCTCATTATGCCATGCATATACAAACATGGTCACCTCACTATGCCATGCATATACAAACATGGTCACCTCACTATGCCATGCATATAAAAACATGGTCACCTCACTATGCCATGCATATAAAAACATGGTCACCTCACTACGCCATGCATATAAAAACAATAGAACGGGTTCAAAAACGATTCAAGAGAATATTATTACGAGATGGACAGCCAAAAGTATTGACGCACTATCAAAACCTTAGAAATTTCTCGGAGACGACAACACTATGGAATACTCCGGAATCGTCTAAGACACTCTCGTGAAATGAAACACTGGAAAAGTCGAGTGACCACTGAAAGTGTGAAGAAAGTCGTCGAAACATCTAGAAAGCTGTGTCACCTATAAAAGGCCTGGTACGCGTACAGCGTGAGTTTGTACAGTAGTGTGTTTATTGTTATAGCGTTTGATGTTCGACATAGAAATCCAGTGACATTGAAGTGTGGCAAGTGAGTGCGTGCAACGACAATAAATTAAGCGGAGTAACTAACTGGCATGTGAAAAAGAAGCGCAACCACTTACGTGCGAATTGACGTGAATTCTCTGCGAACCTGTAAGGGAATGTTCTAGCAAGCGATGATAAAGTGTTCCACAGACGAGAGATTAATTGCGAAATAGTGGGAATTAAAGAATAGTGCTCAAATTTCGGTAAATTAATAAAAAAATTAAATTGGTTTAGTGTTATGACAACATTGGCATTTGAAGGGTTGATCGATGTTCGTGTTTTACCATTTTAAAAAACATTATTTAATTAAAAATGAGTTCCACAGGAGAAAAAATGGTTGTGAACTACATTTTTTAGGAAAAATTAGAACATTTTTATTTTTTGTGCATAAATGTTTTTTTTTGTAAATACTTGTTTGATATTTTAGTGACATAAATCAAAAAAAATTAATGTAGAATTACCAATAAAACATATTTTTCGAAGGCGTAATGCAAATATCTAATTATCTCAAAATTACTTGAATGTTAGTTAACAACTTCTTGCCATGGGGTCTTCAATTAATAGAAATTCAATAAAACGGATGTCTATTTACACGCTATTCCGCACAAACACATAAAACCCATGTAAAGTAAAAGCATACAAATTAATTAATCAATTAGAAAGACATACAGAAAAATCCAATTCACGAAAAAATATTAGGTTACTACTGGGATTCGAACCCAGGTCACCTCCTTTCCGGGGCCGGTGATCTGACCACTAAGCTATAGCAACCCTCTATGTTTCCGTGAATATATCGACCTTATATGTAGTTCTTATTTTTATTAATTGATTAATTTTCATTTTTGTCCACAGAGCAATCCACTTTATTTGATACGCTAGTTGAAATTACTTTGCAATGCCACCGCTAGTTAGATGCCAGAATTAATTGAATAATTCATTTTATTTAGACATACATTTATACAACAGATATTATATATATTCAAGAACACATTCATATTTGTGAAGTTGTAATTTTTCAGAACGAAGTTCTGTGAAATTTTTAAATCATATTAATTAATCAATTAGAAAGACATACAGAAAAATCTAATTCACGAAAAAATATTAGGTTACCGCTGGGATTCGAAGGTGACCTGGGTTCGAATCCCAGTAGTAACCTTATATTTTTTCGTGAATTAGATTTTTCTGTAAGTCTTCCTAATTGATTAATTAATTTGGTTATTAAAAATTTCACAGAACTTTGTTCTGAAAAATTACAACTTCACAAATATGAATGTGTTCTTGAATATATACAGGGTTATTTGTAAAACATTAATAACCTCGCAGGACTATATTCCTGCCTTGATTATGAGACCAAAATGTTCAAGCTATTATGACCTAATATCAATAGTTATGGAGATATGCGACATCAAAGTTTGCATTTTTTTTCAATATTTCTCACTTATTTTTTGTAAAACGTTGGACTATCATTACAGTAACTCACATCCATTACGAAAAATTCATTCGTTTCAATACAAGTTAAACAAAATTATAAAAACCCTGACATTCCAATTGGAATTGGAAGGTTTTTATTTTTTTATTTGACTCGTATTAAAGGGAATGAATTTTTCATATTCGCTATAAGTTACTGTAATGATAGTCCAACGTTTTACAAAAAATAAGTCAGAAATATTGAAAAACAACTGCAAACATTGATGTCGCATATCTCCATAACTACTGATATTAGGTCATAATAGCTTGAACATTTTCGACTCATAATCGAGGCAGGAATATAGTCCTGCGAGGTTATTAATGTTTTACAAATAACCCTGTATAAAAGCATACAATTCAATATGATTATTACGGTAATATTTAAATTTAAAAAAATGAAGAGTCGTTTGCTACAGGGTGGTTTTTTTGAAAGAGAGGCATTACGAAAAGCGTCTAAACATTGTGCAGCGAGTGACGTCGTGTGCACTGTACTTGCAGGTATGCACTCGGGGCAGAACCGAGCTCTTGCGCAAGTGACAATTGCACAATTACTTGAACCTCAGTTAGCAGCGACGTTAACTGCCCGGTTAACTACGATTACGGAAATTCAATTATACAGCCCATTGTGGGTGGAAAATGGCAACAATTCGACGCAAATTAGAACGATTACACCGCATTAGGGGGCCGGGATAAACGGCGGCGGGGTAATTAAGGGAATTGGCGCCATTTTATGTGTGAATTCAATTATCCCCGGGGGCAAAGTGCCCACGTTTCCTCTCGCTGTTTTACACAAAAATTATAAAAAATATAACTCAGACTGTGAGTCGGCAAAGTACTACGGAATAATCCAAGACTATTTATTTATTTATTTATTTTATTTAATGTTTATGGAAGACCAACAGCACAAAAAAAAATATGGCCAATTACAGGTCTCCACATTTAGAAATATGTCAGTAATGATAAATACTTATGAATGACTAAGGCATATTAAAAATTATGTAGAAAGAAAGAATAAAAAATTTAAACAAAAGACAAATTTAAACAAAAGACATATTACGTGGAAAAAAATTCAGCACTCAAAATTTTTCTTAATCTTGTGTGGCTGCACTCGAACAGATCAATATCCAATAATCTCATCAGTTTATTGAATGCATCGCATACCCTCAAGAAATATGAATTACGACGATAGTTGGATGAGGTAAAATCAATGTGAAAGACTGGGTTGTGTCTACGAGATCTACAGGGAACATGGAATTTTAGTCTATTTAATAGTTCGGGACAGTCGACGTTGCCTGATACAATTTTTAGTAGGTACATCAAATCACCTATTTCCCGACGTCTGTATAAAGGTAGGATGTGATATTTTTTGCATGAACTGTCATAATCGTCAGAAACGCAATTGAATTTAAAGTTGAGAAAGCGAATAAATTTTTTTTGAATTTGTTCCAAGCGATTTACGTAGATCATATACTGGGGGTTCCATACTTGCGTTGCATACTCGACTTTGCTTCTGACAAAAGTGCAGTAAAGTACTTTCAATGTCTTTACACACTTAAAATCTTTAGACATTCCCGTTGTTAATACAATGAAATAAGTATTTCACTACATAATTTAATGTCCTGTTAATTTAATCTAACTAAATAATCGTAATCTAAATTAAACAAACCAAACCTAATAATCTAACCTAACCAAACCTAATAACCTAACCTAACCTCATATATTGCCTGTGAAATGTCAAAATATGCAGTGCATTTTTCAAAACTTTAAAGTGTAATATCTTATTAAATACTTACTTTTTAAACGTAAATTATCTTTTATTTTGTTACTAGCACATTCAATAATATAGTGAAATAATCATTTTTGTTGTATGTATGCAATGGGACCATTATCTTGGATTTAGCCATAGATTATTTAAAATTTAAGAATAAATTAAATACTATGTTTTAAACCACTTTATTGCTATATATTTGTCAACTAGTTTCGGTTGGACTCAACCTTCTTCAGGACAATTACAATATAGACTAATCTAGGTACAGAAATTTATAAAGGAGAAAAGAAAAAGAGAGAGGGACAGAGTATCAACTAGGTGGGGGGGAGGGAATGGGAGGAGAAAACTGAAGATAGAGGGAACAGCTTTAAAATCGGACTATTAGATAAATTTATTTGTTTTTTTATTTATTTATTCCTCCTTTATAAATTTCTGTACGTAGATAAGTCTATATTGTAATTGTCCTGAAGAAGGTTGAGTCCAACCGAAACTAGTTGACAAATATATAGCAATAAAGTGGTTTAAAATATAGTATTTAATTTATTCTTAACCCTAGAAAGCTAACCTTCGTCAAAACGACGACGCGGACTCAAAAAAAGTCGAATAAATTTTGAGTGCGTCGCCGTACGCATTCCAGATTCCGGCTAATCTCAGTCGACTCGCAGCTCACGCGACGCACTAGTATGTTTTTTGTGTAGGGGCCCTGTGTGCGCCGTTCCAGCCACCATGAGTCGTCGAATCGACGAAGGTTAGTATTAACGTTATTCTTGCAGAGTTATTTTTCATTCTTTTTTGGTGTTATAATTATTTCGGTGTTTTGTATACTTTGTACATAATTTGCCTACATTGAAATAAGAACCTATATTATTTTTATTTGAATACATTTTTATTTTAGATACGATTGGTCAGCTGTTATTAGACGATTATAGTGACGAAAAAAACTGCTCTGAGAGTGAGAAAGAAGACTACGTTGAGGCTGATCCGGCTTATGAAACAGACGGTAAGGAAGAGATTTTTTTCTGTGACAGAACAACCACCTTCAACTGAAGACATCCAGGCAAGTACATCTTCATAAATTGAAGACCCGTTACCTAGGTCTTCAGTTCTCGCTTCTTGCAGCCGAAAAACTCGACGTCGGCCTTTATGAGATTTTTACGGAATGCTAAACATTGCATTTATAAATAGTTATGTTATATATGTAACCAACACTTAGGAGGCTAATAAAAAACCTTTATCGAGGCGTGAGTACTTGAAAACTCTGCATCAAAAATTAGTCGAGCCACACATGCAAAAAAGATTACAAATTCCGACACTCAAACGGGGCTGCGGGACTTAATAACAGCGATTTTGAATATGCCAGGAACCAGTAGTTCTACTTCTACACTTGAGACTGATCAAAGAGAAGATGAAATTAGTCTTTCTATCGCCAAAAAAAGAAAAAATTGTGCAATTTGCCCCTCCGCAAGGCAAAGAATGACAAAGAGTTGTTGCACCAAGTGCAACAAATCCTTGTGTGGCGAACACAAACTTGACATTTGTCACAAATGTATTAATTAATAGTTTTTTTTCTAAAATGTTTATTTCTTTTGTTGATTTTATTACTTAATTTTAATATTTTAATATTTTTTTTAATTCTTTGTTTTTTTTAGTTAATAAGATTAAAGCATTTAAAAAAACAAAAAGGTTCAAATGAGTAAAAACTCTTGTCTCAAACAAAAGACTGTTAAAGTAATTAAAATGTGATTTTAGTACATAAAAAACTTATAAACATGTTAACAAATGATTATTGTAATAAATAAGTAAAACACATATAAATATTTTATTCCATAAACCCTTAGAAGCCTCCCTTTTATACGGCGTAGCCGAAACGACGAAGGTTAGTAATAAGCGTTGTAAAATAAGGTTAGTGATCTAGGGTTAAATTTCTTATAATGTCAAGCCACTGTCAAGTTTTCTTGCTTTGAAAAGTTGATAGATTATTTATGGATGGACTTACATCCCAAAAAAAATATCAACAAAAATAGTAATTTCAACACTACATTAAACATTACATGCGCGTCGAATTATTTTGACATTCGATTCTCGATATTTAAGAGGAACAATCATTCAATGAGGTTTCAGATTGTTTAGTTAAATGTAATTCATAACTTGACAAAATCGCAAATAACTGTACCATGTGTAACCGTTGTAGCAGACGGATATATAATATGAACCAATGATATAATAAACTGTAGATACGTTACAAGCGTGAAATCGTGAAAACTCAAAAGTAAGGTAATTACTTGCACTCGTGATCGAACGGACCTTCTTTGTGATCAGGCGCGACGCTACGCGGAAAAGGGAACAGAGTATCGTACACTATTGTAAGAATGAGTATGTTATTTTAGTCACCGTAACTTCAAATTACCTGATTTTTCTGTCTACACGCAGAGCGTTTGTGAAATAGGATTTGTTGTCTCTTTCAATGCAATATTTGCTACATATGAAAGCCGGCTAGTATGGGAATAACGTGTCTATATTATAATACGTCAATCATATGAACCATATAAATGTGTTGAGATTTCGATTCTCGACGTTTTGCAAGAGTAATATTACAGCGTCTTCAATAGAGTGCCCTACAAATTTCAAAAAACAGTACCATGAGTAATAGTTTTATTATTAGTAACCGGTTTTAACATCACTAAGATTCACTATTTCGTTTCTCTAAACTATTTTGGTAACCGCCTATAATCCCCCACTCCCCTCTCCAAATATTCTATAATATTTATTTAATATTCATGGAAATATAGATGGCCAATTATAGGTCTCCACATTTAGAAATATGTTAGTAATAATAAATATTTTATGAATTAAACTCAGGCATGTTAAGAATTATATAACAAGAAAGAATAAAAAATTTAAACAAACGAAAAAAAAGAGACTTAATTATTAGCAGAAAAACACAGGCATGTTAAAAATAATACAAGAAGAATGAACAAGAGAAAAAGAGACTTAATTATTAAGTAGAAAAAAATTCTGCACTCAAAATTTTTCTTAATCTTGTGTGGCTGCACTCGAACAGATCAATATCCAATAATCTTATCAGCTTATCGAATGCATCGCATACCCTCAAGAAATATGAATTACAAATTATGTCGCGACACTTTTAGGCTGCGCCTCCAGCCGACAATTATGTCGCGCTCCTCTACTCCACTAACTCGGTAACAATACACACAATTAGCTGGCGAGGGACTGCCAAACAGTTACAAGAAATAAAAAAATTCCAAGTAAATAATAATATACTTGTACTTGACTTTCTATTTTAGTTGTAAATAGCGTACGACACCTGAAAATATATTTTAAAAAAGATTTTCAATTATTTATCACCTTTGAAAGGGTAGAGGCATTTTTTTTCAAGAGATATTAGAATAGAAGGCAAACTGGTACAACTTTTATATAACACTATATATAAAATATGTAATTAAAAATTGAACTATAATTAATAATTTTATTTATACAGGGTTATTGGAAAAACATTAATGACCTCGCAGAACTGTACTCCTGCCTTTATTATGAGTTGAAAATGTTCAAGCTACCATGACCTAATATCAATAGTTATGGAGATATGCGAATATCGAATTCTAATTGGAAAATTTTCAGGGTTTTTATCATTTTATCATTGAAACGAATGAATTTTTCGTAATCGATATAAGTTACTAAAACGTTTTACAAAAAGTAAGTCAGAAATATTGAAAAAAAAAGCAAAATTTGATGTCGCATATCTCCATAACTATTTAATAGACATGACAGCTCGAACATTTTCGATTCTGCACTCACAAAAAACATTCTAAAGAACGTAAAAATGCAGCTGGTTAAAAATGTTTTGTTAAGAATTTTTTTGTAAAGTTTTTTGGGATATTCTGTCGTGTGTATATGATCGTTATGGCCAATGTTCTAGATCCCATTGCAGGGTGTGGCACATAATCGAATTTTTTCGAAGAGTCTGAAAGCCGGTAGAACACAAGAGAAGAATCGAAAAATAAATTTTCCTGTATAAAAAAGTGACGACACCGCACATTAAATTTAATTAAGTTTTTATAACGGCGAAAGTCAAATTATTACCACGTATGAGTGGAACTTTCTAGTGAACATTAAATTGATGCGAATTAAGAATAGTGATCCAGATAAAGTTTGTATTCAGTGACTTTGTTTAACAATAAAAGTTTGAATTATTTACCAGTATTTCGTACAATCTCCACTGCAAAAAACTCATTACTCATATTTTTAACTAATTTTAATTAAATATTTTCCCAACTATAATGCTTTTCAAAAACTAAAAGTATCAACATATTGAGGAAGTTCAGAAGGAAATTAATCATATTGTATATTGTGATTAAATTAGTAAAAATATATAATAGAACTTTCACAGAGACGTAGCTATTTATATGGGAAACGTGTATGGAACCCTTTATAGGTTGGCACAAAGCTTATGATCTGTATCAGCTGGTTTAAATTATCACTTTACACAATGCATCGTTCACCAATTCCACCATAAAAACATCCACACATTATCAAATTTTTTGAAAGTTGTATATGTGATATTTTTTCTGTCTTCTTTCAAATATTTGTAGAGACTACGTTTTAATAACAGAATGTTAGTAAACTTAGTAAAAACCAGTACCAGATTTATGGTCTAACAGTTTCGAGACGTACCCGTCTCTTCTTCAGGACCAAAACTACACTTCTACATTCACAACACTATACACCCCAACCATAGTATTGTCAAATTATCACCACTATTGTTCACATGCGTGTTAATCTTATCAAAGACAAGCATGCACTGATTATGAACCATTGAACTACTGTTGAACTACAGTAAATCTGGTAGTGGTTTTTACTAAGTTTACTAACATTCTTTTATTACGTCTAACCACAAAGTTTATGCTTTAAATATTAATAATATTAATAATAAACTACGTTTTTACCACCAATGGTCAAAAATGAGTAATACCCGTGACATTTATATGTGATCACTTAAGCCAGCTAATACAGGACGAATTACATAATTTATCTTAATTAATGATTATCTCTCCGTAGACGAAATCCAGTAATTGTTTTCTAAAAAAATATTGTTAAAAAAATATATTCTGAACTTCACTTTTGCGCACAAATCAAAGCCCCGCAGATTGTAAATGAAATTAAGTATCCCAATTACACCCTTTCAGCGCAGCCATCAAAAGCGTCCACCGCCCCAAGCGAATTTCACCCTTCGGCCCGGCACCGTTCGGGCGCGTACCGTTCGCCGCGCCGCGCGTACTGCCATCCCTGTCTTTTGTCGGGGGGAGCGGGACGCGCGTAGGCCCGGGCCGCCGGAGCGAGGGAGGCGGAGATACGGATTGTAATTAGGGGTGTGTAGATTCCAACAATGGTGTCCAATCGGAAGTGGATCCGGTGATGGAGCTCAAGTGATGCAGGGATGAATTTTGCGCGGCGCAATATTATTTGGGCAGACGTTTTAAAACTTTTGCGCGGTAAATGTTTTAAGCGGGGTAAAAAATATCGTCGATTTCGTTTAATCCGCTCAAAAATAAGCAAGCGTACGTGAAGCAATTCTAATTGGAGTACTTCATTATTAGGTATTAATTTGTTATGTATTAATTTGCTGAATTATCGGCGATTATGTTATCCAAAGTTTTTACCAACCCCGAAGTGTTGCAATAAATGAAAAACTATAATTAATTATGTACTTATTTGATCGTTGTTGATAACTCTGAATTTACTACGGATGAATTGAGGTGACAAGTGATACTAACACTAACGAGTAATTTTTTTTATATATATTAGTATTAATTAAAATACAGGTGTCTCGTAACAAGTAACAAAAATTTCGGGAAGGTCTTTTTCTTTAAATTTTGAATATTTGATATAATATTATTGGGTGAAATATTAACATGAAATTTTGCATTTTTTCTAAATTTCTGACTTATTTTATGTGAAACGTTATACTATGATGAAGTTAATTTCATATCGAATATTATAAATTCATTAGCTTTGATACGAGTCAAATAAAATTATTAAAACGCTGCAAAAAATCTGTTTTTTTTTCTGCAATTATTTTATTTGAAAAATGCCAAGCGAATGAATTTTTTATATTCGATATATGTTAGGTTCATGATATTCCATCATTTTATAAAAGGTAGCTCAAAAATATTGGAAAAAATGCATACTTTAATGTCGCTTAACTCTTTAATCATTGAAATTTTCGCCACAAAGTAAAGAAAATTTTCTATTAGGTACACATTGAATGGATAGATATATATTTTTGAAGACATCTTGCAAAAACTGCATACATATTATGCAATTTGTGTGCAAGAATACATACGTAACATATTATGAATATATTATTTATGAATCCTTAAAAAATACACTACAATACTAAGAATACTGTAAATCATAGTAATCACCATATTTTGCAGTTCGTTATAATTTTGCAATATTTTTCTGTCTCGTTTCAGTTTGTTAGTCCAGTGGTTCTTAATCCAAGATCCGCGAACTTGTTGCTTGTGCTCTTGAAATCTGAAATTTAATGCTGATTCATCTACTTGTGCTGGATTAAATTTGATGCTGAATTATTTAAACATCACAGTGTACGAGTATATGATTAGGTTTCACTTGTGTTGTTGTGGCCGGGCCTCGTGATCGAGGATCTCCTCGGCATTCTGACTTAGTTGTTGCTGCGCCTCTCATGAACTTTGCGATGGGGAAATAGCCCTATTCGAGAGGCGCACTCTCTCCCGCATACTTCACACAGGAAGCGGTCAGGTTGCGTTGGTCGGTCCCGTTGACGCATGGTTGCGGCTGGCTGCTCATTTTTTACTCGTCTGGCCGCCGCAACACCATCAGCCCGAGAGCAAACTCTCCTCCAGCTCACACGATCTTGTGCCAGTTGCTCCCAATTCCCGGGTGCTTCACATGGGCTCAGTGATTTTCGGAGACAGTCTTTATACCTTTTCTTCTGTCCTTCGGCCTTTCGCCTGCCCACTATCTCCCCATATAAGACCCGCTTCGGAAGTCTGTGATCGGCCATGCGCAACACATGTCCCGACCACCTCAATCTCGTTTCCACGATCATGTCCTCAATTGGGCGACATTTAGAGCGACGCAGAACTGTAACGTTAGATATATGGTCGCTCCAGCGGATCTGTAGAATGCGGCGAAGGAATCGTTGGTGGAACATTTCCAGACTCTTAACGTGTCTTCTGTAGTTGCACTAATGATGGCTATATAGCAACACTTGTCTCTGTGTTTTTCTTTTTTTTATAACTCTTTAATTGCTCCGTAAATTCTTTTTAGGTTTTACATCAGCTCCCTGTTTTAAAGTTTAATAAGATCTACTATTATATTTTAGTGTGTCAGGTAGTTCGTTGAACGCTTCTAAATGATGTAAAGGCCAAAGAAGAAATGTTGGAATAATGTGATGAATGTGTTTTCGACCTCTTGATTAATTGGCGCGCTCACGCATTAAGGTTTAGGACCAACTTAGCCCCCAAAGCTACTCCTGCTTATCCCTCAAGATTTACTCTCTCCATACAGTGGCCATATAAAGCGTGACATAATATTTTAAAGGAAAATTTTAAAAATATTTTTTAAAACATTAATAGTTTGAGAACCCCTGCGTTTCAGTCATGTACAACGATACATTTGCACGTCATGCATGAAGACTGAAGAACTGAATATTAACTGTGACACTTAGAAGTAATCTGTAGGTACATACAAAGGACGCGAAATGAAAGAAGTTATAGGAGTGAAAGAGATGGGTGTTGTAAAATACAAAGTAATTGTACATTTTCACAAAGTAATGGCGGTAATATGGGTTGATGTTTTGGAAATTATTATGAATGAAAGATCAAAGTATGTATATACTGATAGGTATAGCTATACCGCATTCAAAAGAATGTGCGCAAAAAATATGTATTTTGTTACGATGCAAAAAATGAACACAAAAGAAGTTTTTCTAGTAAGTAGCCTTTTTTAAACTAAAAAATATATAAGAAATTTAAGAAAAAATTAAAAACTTAATTTTAAACCACTCTATTGCTATATATTTGTCAACTAGTTTCGGTTGGACTCAACCTTCTTCAGGACAATTACAATATAGACTAATCTAGGTACAGAAATTTATAAAGGAGGAAAGAAAAAGAGAGAGGGACAGAGTGTCAACTAGGTGGGGGGGAGGGAATGGGAGGAGTTAACTGAAGATAGAGGGAACAACTTTAAAATCGGACTATTAGATAAATTTATTTGTTTATTTATTATTTGACTATTATTGTTGATAGCTTTATTAATTTCTAATGCTTCTAGATTGTTAAGTCGCAAACCTAATCCGTTTTTGTGTAAAATTTTTGGCCCTGTATTATTATTAAATGTGTGATTAAAATTAATTAGATGTTCGGCAAATTCAGAAAAACCTACATTTGTTAAGCATTTAATGTGTTCTTTTATTCTAATATTTACGTTTCTCGATGTTTTACCAATATAGAAAGCTGGGCAATCATTACAGCTAAGTTTATAAATACCAGAATGGTTTAATATATTTTCTTTGTCTTTACAGTTACTTAATAATTTGCCTAAATTGTTACTGGTATAAAATGCTGGCTTTATCTCTTTAGGGAGTTTAGTCGTACTTAATATTGAAAAATTATTTATAAAAAGAATTCTCCGCCATTGAGGTATTAGAATATTACTTTTGATAGTTGGAAGAGCGTTATAAATAAATTTATTAGACGAAATTTGACGGAGTTTTTTGGAAAGAATTCTATCTATCAAATCGGGTTCATATCCATTGTTAAAAGCTATCATTTTAATAGTAGAAAGTTCAATGGAAAAGTTTGTATCGGATAGGGGGATAGAGGTGAGGCGGTGGATCATGGAATGAAACGCGGAGTGTTTATGTGAGATAGGATGGTTGGAAGTATTATGGATTGTGGTGTCAGTAAAAGTAGGTTTTCTGTATACATTGAAATTAATTTTGTTGTCGATTATGGTTAAAGAAAGGTCTAGAAAATTTAATGTGGAATTAATACCTACTTCTAGTGTGAACTGTATTTGACTGTGAAAGGAATTGAAAACATAGTTTTTAATTTTTTCTTAAATTTCTTATAATGTCAAGCCACAAAGTGTTTTCTTGCTTTTAAAAATTAAAAAATATATATTTATTTGGAATATCATATTGAGGCATGTAAAATGGCTTGCCAGGCAACTTTCCCCCCGCTTTCTTCTTACCGGACAAAGCTAGGGAATGGTCTTTTGATTGTGGTCGACCTATAATTTAATCCATGGCTGTGTGGAAGTGACAATAAACATTTGAACCTAGAGGAAGAAATACGAGATTTGATAAAAAAAAGCATGTAAAAATAAATCATATATATTACCGATGGTTCGTTAAGACTAACACATTCGTTAATTTAAAAGGTTTTTTTAGGTTTGTTTGATTTGATAATTATGAAGGCTTCTCGGATTCCACGATTTAGACTCGTGCCGTGCAAATTTAAAAAATATATATATTTTATATATAATATAAGTAAATTGTAAAAATAAATTGATCTTTGTAATGCACATACCTTGAGTTAATTCAACACGACTATATTTTCGATTGGAGCAGTCCCTCTCATCATCAGGCATAATTTATAACTACCCTAAATACATAAATTATGAAAATATTTTAGTAGCGTAAAGGGTCGCGAAGCAGTGGGGGTAATTTTTTTGTGTGGTTTTTAGGGGAAGATGCTGAGCAGCGGAGACTTTTGTAAGGATGTGATGAGAGGAACTGCTCCATTCGAAACTATAGTCGTGTTAAATTAACTCAACGTGTGTGCATTGCAAAGTTCAATTTAGTTTAAATAAAAAAAACTTTTTAATATTTGGTTTAAGTTACTTTAATAATATAATACCGTTTTACGTTTTAATTTAATAACGTTTGAAAGGAAAATTTTGAGGCGTATCTTCGGACCGGTTCTAGAAAATGGATTTTGACGCAGACGTTACGACAATGAGCTCTATACTCTGTTTAAGGAGCCAAACGTCACAACATTTATAAAACTGGGAAGACTTCGATGGCTGGGTCATGTGGAAAGAATGTCCGACCATCAAGCACCAAAGTCCCTGCTGAACACAAGGCCAATAGGGCGAAGGAGCTTAGGAAGGCCAAAATCAAGATGGAGTGACAACGTCCTCAAAGACATCTCTGCCTTAGAGCTTCGGAACTGGAGAGAGCTGGCACTAGTCCGAGATGAGTGGAGGAAGATTATTGAGAAGGCCAAGACCCACCAAGGGTTGTAGTGCCAAGAGTGATGATGATGATGAACGTTTTACAAAAAATAACCCAGAAATATTTATTAAAAAAATGCAAAACTTTGAATTCGCTTAACTTCATAACTGTTGATATTAGGACATTGTTGCTGTAATATTTTCGACTCATAATTTAAGTAGAAATTCACTTGTAAAGTATTGTAGACTAGCTCTGTTACACCCTGTATATCACCTTAAATACTAAAAGCATGCAGTCCATGCAATAAAAATGTGACGCATAACTATGCATAATATCCGCGATAATTTTGAATAATCCAAATAAATTCAGCTAACACTCAAATACCTACTTAACGCATTCAAACAGAATCAAATCACTTTAATGCGGAAGCTTTAAATATTAAAATCAAATTTTATTAATGATATAATTTTGACGTTTGGGCACGCACCAACGATATAGATAATTAAGTATATCAAATTAATTACTGGGTAATAATAATCAGAGAAAAAATACTGCGTCAATATTAAAATGGCCATAGGCGCTCTGAAATTATTTAAATTGACCCGTAATGACTCAAGCAGTTTAATTAGTGGAAAATTGTTTCGTATATTATCACGCGACAGATAATGTCCAGTGGCCTGATAAGTCTGATATTAATTAGTACACTATCTTGATTCAAGTGCAGTAGAACCTCTTTATTGGTCGGTCCCTGTATTGGTCAAATATTCACATTTCTTAGGCAATAAATGTGTGGTGGCCCGAGACACAGACACCCGTGTCATCTAATGAGTTACCACAGATGCTGACGTCGAGTACGGCAGGCCGTCGCCCTCGATACAGAGGTTGAGACAAGATTGCTGAGCAAGGCAAATGTAAGCCGGACCGATGACCGAATTCAAAGGCAAGGTATAGCAGAGGGCATGGACTATCGGAGTGACGAAACGCACCTCGCCGATCTAAGCTAAATACCCACACGCGCGGCCGAGTAAAGAGGAAAACATAACACCCCCGATTCCTTTGTTCTGATTGACTATATAAGCACGCGCCCGCAGAACGAACCATCTCACTCCAGCGGGGCTTCTCGGATACAGCGGAAGCCCTTGCCGTCATACCTTTGAACGTCACGTTTTCAATTGTAATCTTTGTACACTACTGTATTCTTTATAACTTGTGTTTGGTAATCGAATGAATTCTGTCAAACCATCGCGACTTTTACATCATCAACCGCAGCAGAGATCTCCGACTCTACAAACGGAGTGGTGACCTTTGAGTTCAACTCTATCCAAAACCGGAGGACTCATCCACCTCCAAAAATGCAACAAAAATCTGTAACAGACGCCTAACGCCACCTACAAATTGGTTAGCAAACCTCATCAATGCACTGGCTACATGGGTCGCCAGATTCGCTCTCACTTCCTAATTTGTCCTCGATAGTGATGGTATTTTAACCAGTTACACAATAACTGTTATTTGAGATTTGTATCGATGATTTTTAACTGATTTTTCAATAAGTAATCCTCAAGAGTAGCTTGTTGGCGTAATGGTCATGACACTCACCTAGTTATCTGGTGGTTGGTAGTTCGAGCCTCATTCCAGGACACCAGCAAATTAGTCCTATTTTGATAGCACAGCCTTTTAGCTTGGTTAGAAAATAGTAAGAATGTTGATGCGACACGTATTTCGTGTTCGCATCTCTATTTTTATTACTCCCTTTCTTTTAACTCGTAGCGTCTGCTTGTCGGCCGAAAAAACTTTAGATCAACTTTTAACCCTTTTCCCATGTTCCAATCGAGCTGAAACTTTGCAAGCAGACTCATGGCGACGATAAAAATGATCTAACAAATTTTTGTTTAAAAAAAATTAATAATTATAGCATAATTTTGGATTTTTCGAAATTTTAACGATTTATATATTGTTTAATTTTTGAGCCCGAAGCGTGGAGTAGGCGCGAAACCTGTTTCAATGAGAAAGGGAGTATAATAAAAACTTGATTTTATGGATAAGTTTTTTAAAAATATATATAATCAGATACAAATCTCAAATAACAGTACATGAGTAACCGGTTAAAATAACGGTTCTACTAATCCTATGTTATGTTTCCTAATTATTTTCTCAACCTTCTTTGTAACTTGACGAAAATAATTTCAGTGCCAATTCTAGTCAATTATATTATTCTTTCTTTTCCTCTCACACAAAGAATCAGCACAGACTCCACGGCACATCAAAAAGTGAAGCTGTAAAGCTATCGCAAAACGTATATTTATAAATAAACTCTATACTTTTAATTATTCCATTTGTATCTAAAATAATCAATAGGAGCTGGAATTTATTTTTAGCATATCACGAACCGGGGTTATATTTTCGAAAATCCCACGTACTGGAGTAGTATTTCCGAGTATCTCCCACGAACGTATTCAGCTTCAGAATAGGCGTGATGACAGTATTAAAGAATTAAAAATAAGTTATTTTAGAGAAGAAAATATTTTGAAACGATTCTAAAAAAATGATCCAGTTTTAATATACATTGAGATTAACAAGATTTTCAATAAAATAAATGTAAAAAAATCTGCATTCGGCCATTTTAACTGAAACACCGACCAGAGCGAATGACTTCACGCCTAAGTACTGTCACTGTGTATCTTAAACTGTTGGCATAGAAACAATGCAATGTTTACTTAGGCTTGATGTCACGTAGACGGCATGACACCCTTAGGGCGTTTTTGAGCGAAATTAAAAGTAGGTACATGAAAATGCAATTATTTGCGAAAAATCTTAGTTTATCACTTAAATAATGTTATTTTCCGTAATAGTAGTCGTTTTATTTATTTAGTATATCATTGTACCTCTCCAAAAAAAGACTAACTCTTGTGTCTGGAGAGGGACTTACACTTTTATATATATATTTTTTTTAATAGTACATAAATATATATTAATATATAAAGTATATAAGAGGAAAAAAGTTACTCAATATGCGATAATTAATGCATTTATGTGGGACAATAAATTAAAAAATAAAAACTAACAATAAGCAAAAAATAAAAAAATGAATATAGTAAAGAGAGAAATATAATAAAATTTTAAGCAAAGATATAATAAAATTAATTTTAGAACTATCTATGATTAAAGAAATATTCTAAAGAATTATATGATAAAGAGTTTATACAATTAAGTAATATGTAAGTAGAAGTATACAATTAGTAATATGTAATATAAAATAAAAATTTAAGTAATTTTGAGGAGTTTTTTAAATATTTTTTTAAAGTCCTCATAGTTTTTTCAATTCTCATTTTAACAGGTAATTCGTCGAACCATTTCACACCTCTAAATGAACAATGATGCTGGGCAGTTGTGGTAAATACTTGTACCTACATTATAGAAAGTTATTTCAAAATCTGTCATCATGCCTATTCAGAAGAACAAGCAGGAGTGGATTGCTATAGATAGTTTATGTGAATAATAATAGAAATGGATGAACCTTACCTGCACCCTGGCCTCGCTGAGGTCCAGCCTCATGGCCAGCTCCTCCCTGGTGAAGACGTCCGGGTACTGCGTCTTCTCGAAGGCCCGCTCCAGCTGGTGCAGCTGGTAGGTGGTGAAGGTGGTCCTGGAGCGGCGCACCTTCCTGGGCCGGTCGCCGTGGTCCGTCAGCTCGGCCAGCAGCGGCAGGTCCTGCAGCGCCTCGTCCCCGGGGTCCATCTCCGCGTCCGAGGCCGTGGCGGTGCTGCCAGACTCGGCCTTTGATATGTGGTTGGCATCTGGAAAAGAGAAAAAAATTAGTAAATTTTGCCCTGCACTTTCGCCTTCCATTTTGGCATTGTTTTTATGCTAAAGCAGTTTCCTCGCTGCGCAGCTGACGGCGCAAAAGGTCTGGGTGAGTTATGAAAACAATTTCTTTAAGAGTGTAGAAACAGAGAGAATTACATAGAATCGAGGATATCCCAGCACGATTAGATCCGAATATTCGTGAAATTACATTCCGTATGTGAGGTATAAAAGCGAAGGCAGCAATCAACAAATAAATAATGCAGTCATCCAGAAATACTAATTTATAATATACTTAATTCAAGATTTTATAGGAAACATAACCTATAAATTTATAGGAAACATGATTTTGGAAGGGATCGATATGTAAAATCTAGAATTCAGGTATTTATAGTTGTGTTTAGGTTGTAGAACTCCATGTTTATTTTTAATGAAATTAAAAAAATAATAATTTCAATAGATATTACTTACAGAAACTGTTCGAAGAATATTTTTTCTTCTGTATGAAGGAAATACTTGAAACTAGGAAAAACGTTAATATTAATTCTAATATAATAAATACATAGATAAAATTTTGGCCTAATCCTATTTTGAATATTTTTCCACTTAACATTCCATCCTCTCCAGATGACCCATAATAATTAACATCTCGAACCCCCCCCTTCCCCTCACCTACCCCCTCACCCACCCTTCACTGTAACACATTTGCATGGTTTAATTTTTTAAATTTTTAGTACACCAATAATCCTGAAGAGGGAACATTGTTCTCGAAACATGTAGATTGTTTAATCTAATAAAGTGGTGATAACAAAGTGATTTTTGTTTTATTTTACTTACAGAAAACGGAGAATTTCGCATGACAGAATTTTATGAACTGGGGAATCTTTAGTGATAAGTGCCTAGAGAAAAGGAATCTTAATATAGGGATTCACCAAAAACACCATAGGGGAAGGGGAAATTTACTCCTTATAAATAAGTAGACTTCACGTGGTATGTCCACTGTAAATGATCCAGTGATAATGGCCTAACAAACCGAAATAGCTGTCACATTTAAAATAACACTTAATCTGAAGAACTTGATAATAATGTTTATTAAAATTTAATATAGACTTCAGTACATTTTAATTTAGTAATCTTCATTGACTGCATTTTAAACACTTTTCAGATATTGCTGCCTTTTCTTTTATACCCCACATATATGTATAAACGGCGACATAACAGCTACAAAAAAAAATAACCAAAATAGGCACCGGTATATTTTTATACAGTTCCCGTCACTAAATAATATCTTCACTGACGTCATCAGTCAAGTTGTTTTTAAAACGGACGAAACCCTGACAAAATAATTGTTTCGTACACGTTAGAATGTACGCATTTGTACCAGTTAAAAACCCATATTAAATTCAATTATCAACGATTCGCATATAAATGCGTACAAATCCGATTATCCCGTATCAAAGTTTTGAAGTGGGGATTGTAAACGTTACGCGCTTAATCTCTTTTGAATATTCTTTGTTAATGTTTTTGGTGAATCGGTCGAATAACAAAACCAACAATAGCCGTGACATGTCTTGTTTGTACGGACGACAACCCCCGTTTGAAGGGGGCGCGATTCGACGATACAAATGAAATTAAAAGCGTATATTTATTCAAATCGAAGGGCCCCATATTTTTCGAAAAACCATTCCCATCACGTTATAACTGAATTTTTTTTTGTAATCATTGTTAAATTAAAGATAAGACGAGTATTTGCACTGTTTAATAAGAACTCCGTTTTCATCCTGTTATATTTATATTCAACGCCATTACTGTCTACCATCTTCTCGAACATTAATAGATGATGCAGTGTTAAGAGCAAAGGCCTGCTGTCAGTACTTTAAAATAGGCTGTACTTAACCAGAATTTTAAATCAAAATAAAGTTAAAATATAAACTGCATTAGGTCGAAGTTTTCCGAATGGTTTGCATGATTTTCGAATGCTTTAGAAAGATCTGGGAGCCGGTCGAATATACGAGAAGATTCGAGAAAGAGCTTTCTCTATACAAGCGTAGACGTGAATGAAAACCATATATCCAAGCGAATTTATAGCGATCTGTGAATCCGTGTGATATACAACGGCCGTCAAGTGTTCTTTTTTGAGAATAAAAATTGGTGAGAATTAAAGAACAAAAGCTTTTTTGTTTCATTTTTATTAATGGATTTTCTTTTAAATAAATACTTCAATCAATAACCATTCTTATTTGTATTGTTCGCTTCTCTCACTCACAGATATAGCGTTCTCTCTTAACAAAAATTTCCTCTTTGGCCGTGCACGGCGCCTTATATACCTTCAATCTTCTGCATACCAGTTCTCTTCTAGACCTTTATCGACCAATCGGTAATCGGGAACATTCAATGGAACGTTTTTATACCATAAGAATATTAATGTGTAGCATAAAAATATTTTATTTCACTTTTATTTCCCTAAATATATGTAAAACTCATACTTCGATGTAATGACTGCAAGGACCTGGCTAACATTTAGTCAATAGCTCTGATAATTGGGTAGTTAACTGTGCATATATGTATATCCTCTGACATTTTGGTCAAAATGGACCAAAATTCTGACAATTACTTCGTAAAGCTACTCGGTATATCGCTGTAGGGATGATTAATGATGACACGACACGATTTGGGCGTCGTGCCTACTTAACCCAATACTGTGTTGCAAAAGTGTCAAATCGACAAAATAATTACGGGAGGTAGGTAGGTCAAGCAATGTTGTTAATATAATAAACTAGCTGCAACCCGTCAAAAATAATGGAACGTTGGTTCACGTCATTGTTAATATATATAGCCCCATCTCCGGCCGTTTTTTAACCGTGATTGCTCGACGTGACGTTACACGAAGTTACGGGGACAAACAGACGGACAGACAACGAAATTATTTTATAGTCGACCGCTGGACTTGCTACGCTCCCGTCTCGGGTGGATCCTCCACCGCGCGTTAAAGTCTTACTCTGTTATTCTTCTAGTCTATTCTACTATTCTACAAACACGAATACACAACCGGCCACACGTCTATTACCTCACCCTCACCACGCCTTCCCTAAATCGCGAGGAATGGAGGAAAGCGATTCTCGCTACAACAGCAGAAGAAACAACCACGTTGCTCGATCACCAGAGACAAGGAGAGAGGCGTGCCACGAGAGCCTTTAGTAAAAAGGTTGAAAAGCACTGCCGCAGAAGTAGAATGTTGTGTTCGATAGCGCCCGGTTACGGCGGGGATGGAAAACGTTACCTGGAAATGAAGCGCAAAAATACCATCCCTTAAGTCCACTTTAAATGTGTATCGCTCCACTTCTCCGGGGATTACCATTTGCCAGACATTGTTTTGATTGTGCCGGTCACGAACCACCCCGTCCCCTCCCGGGCGAAAAAATGTACACCCCACCCCGTGTGGAGGGTAGAAACGGGTAATGATGATTGCAGATTACTGTACCTCTCGAGCGTTTTATTTAATGTCACCTTTTTGATGACATCACTAAACTCTATCATTGTTTTATGACGTAATTCAACTAATACTTACGTCACTAATACGCCACATTTTGTATTTAATCAACGTGTAGATTCTTTTTTTCATATGCTCTCCAGCAGAGTGGAAAATGATTTGAATTTTTTAGATTTTGTACAGGAATCTATGACCTGTCTGCCTTAATTCGAGAAAACTTAAAAACTATTTTACAAAACTCTATGTATAGTGCTATATGAAGAGAATATTGCATGTGTGAGAATTACTGGTTTATTTTTGGCTTAAAAGTGTTCTTTTTTTTGCAATGCCATCTCCTTTCCTGAATCTATTTACTACCATATGAAACAACTTAGTCGAGTTAGGTTGGTACTTAGTAACAGTCGCTCAAGTTACGCAGCCGTGAGATGCGCCGTCTTCTTTCGCTTCTATTTCCACTTATTTTCCTCTGGATGGTGAGTTTGTTAAGACCACACTTTGGTCCTCTCAAAATATATATTCGAAATACTCTGTTCTTTCTTATTCAACATTCACAACTCTTAATGAGTTAAGAAGGTACATAATTATTACGGTCGTTAGACATATTTAACTGTAAATGGTTACAAATATTTTATACGAACCGTACGTTTTTCCGAGAAACTGTTCTCGACGTTTCGTTGAAGTCGTATTCAACGTCATCAGTCCTCCGCGGATACAGGTCGTTCTCCTGATGACGTTGAATACGACTTCAACGAAACGTCGAGAACAGTTTCTCGGAAAAACTTACCTACATTTCGTATAAAATATCCGTAACCATTTTCAGTTAAAAATTCATAACTCTATCGACCCAAGAAATTTTCAGTATGTATTTTAAAATTAAACACGTAATTTCGTTATAGGCTTTAAAATAAGTATGATTTAAAAATTGTAATAAAATAAAATGAAAACATTGACCTTATGCTTTTTTTTGTAAAATGCTCTGAATTGAATTTTTTTTTAATATTTCAGTTTAATGAAAATTAAAACTATATTGCCTCCACTACTATATTGCATAAGTCATTAATACATTTTTCATTAACCAAAGTATATAATTCTCCATGTGACAATGTCCGTCACTAATGCTACCAGATGGCCTAATTTATAATGAGGTAAAAAAAGCAAAAAAAACATAAATCTCTATTTAATAATGTCCATCACTAACGTTATCAAGACGCTATGCCACTCTAGGTAGCGCTCTTCTCACAGCCATAACCGGCGGCCGAAATATATAATAAAAGAACGTCATTTTTTACAGTTTTTTACAATTGTGAAAGCTCGTTAAATAAATAAATGTCTTATTATGTACCTACGTAATGATACCAAATCGTATCACATCGGATTTGGATCAATTTGCAAAATAGGTTAGAAGTGGATTCATCCCCCATGCTGATGGGAGATTACCTGGAGATCAATTCAACGTACCCCGAGGTATTCAACGTATGCGAAGTTCGATCAAATGATACGCGGAGTTTTCAATTTTCTTAAAAAATCTTTATTTATTCATCAATATTAATTTCAGATACAATATATACAGTTATGCCAGCGCATTTTTCAATCTTCAAAACACTTCTGTAACGCAATTTTCGACAAAACGTCACACATTCAGTTTTTTTTTCATCTTCGTGAACAGGAATAATTTACGGAGGGCATGTCTGGCGAATACGGAGGACGAGGTATCATAATTGTGTTGTTTTGGGCCATACCTTTGAAATTCCGTTTTAAAAAAAAATGTGCATAAACGAGCACACTAAAACACGTATAATCTTTATGACTGCCAATTATAAAGATAACATTCAAAATTGCTAACAAATTCAGGTATATCGATAAGAGTATCAGCTCAACAACAAAAAAATGTGACAAGTTGACTTAAAAATCCGCGAATTTTTTTAATCAAACATTGTATTTTTATCATCTCGATAGCAGCGTATGCAAAAATATTTTTAGCGAAATAAGTATCAAATCATTTAACATTAAAAAAAAATTATTAACAATTTTTTTATATGTATGTATGTTTTATTTATATATATAGATATATATATATATATATATATATATATATATATAATATATATATATATGTATGAGGACACAATTACTGAATTTATCCACTGCAGGATTATTATTTAATCAAGATAAATTAATAAATTAAGAAAGTCTCACAGAGACGAAGCTATTTATATGAGAAGCAGGTATTGAAGTATTTTAGGATGGCGCATCATATGGTGATCACTCTACACAATGCAAAGTTCATCAATTCCGTCGTAAGAACATCCATACATCGATTTTTTTTAAATTATATATATGTTCCAAATAGAAATCATCCGTACATATCATCATACAGCTTTTAAGCCCTGGGCCATCGAACAAAAGACTTTCGTACATGTTTCTTATATAAATAGCGTCGTCTCTTTGAGACTTCTATAATTTATCTTAATTTTAAAAATACTATTCTGTTTTTTTAATATACTACAGAGAATAATGATTATGACGACATAACGGTTAGAAATATCTATCATCATCTGTGACGTTTCAACTTCCGGTTAGTCCCTCCACACTGAAGCGGTAAGAGACTTACTGAAAGGGAAATGTAAAAATGTTGTATATTAACATTTGCCTAGTACAGCAAAGCTTAAAATAAAGAAACAATTCAAAATTGTAAATACGTTTTGAACAACTCTAAAAACTCGGAACAAAGAAGTAGGTAAATTTTAATAATAGGTCTACAAAATAAAAAAAATTACTAACATTTATTTCATTTTCGTTTCGAGTAGGCACTGAAAAATAATTTTATTATTATATTAAAATAAAATTAATTTAACGCGCGGCTGAGATGGTTATAAAAGTGTATGGGAAAATATTAATAATTTTTTCCTTTAAGGGATGGTTGAGGGTAATGCTATTCACTATACCCTTACAGTTATACGTTCTTTCATTAATTTGTAATTTACTCTTATGTATACTGAATTGTAATTTTGATATAATGAATAACATATTTTTGCACTGTACTTTTTATTGGCAGCTGTGGTGTGCTATATTGCTGCTGTGCTGCACTGCGGCATAACGTGGTTGCCATGCAACCTTAAAAACGTAAATCTGCTCGTACACTAAAGTATCGTTAGTTTCACGTAAATAAATTTTAAAATTTTATATTAATTTTTTTTTGTTCTCGATCGCGTTTTGACGAACTATCTATCAAGTGTGAAACAAACCTTTAATTTCGCAATATTTATGGTAATATTATTTGTGAAATAACAAAAATATGCAGGAGTAGGAAGCTTTGATGCAGGGGTGGACGCTCTATAATGACGGGATAAAAATTGCCGAGGGAATTATATCCAATAAAAATGATGGCTGCGAGGCTTCCACGTGTAATCCTTTTATTTATCAAATTAGGGCGCGACTCCGCCAGGTAAACCTCCCCCTCGCCGGGCTGCATTATTTGTACATCAATTTGTATCATAAGGGTGCAACAAAAGACCACTATCAATGCAAAGTATTGTGTCTGTGAGAACTTACAAATTTATACACTTCATTTTTTTTAATTATTTGAATAAAAATTTGTTTGTATTTTAAGGCATATAAAAATTCTACTAAAAAGCAAATAATGTATTATTATTTCAACGCGTCTAAAATAATTTTTTAAGTTTTTTTAAATATGAATAGGAGTGGTATATGCTGTTTCTCTGTTGTTTTTGGAAATCTGCGACTTGCATTCACATCGGAATAGTACTTTTTTAAATACATTTTTTATAATTGATATATTTTTTAATACATTTTTTTAATTTAGTTTCAATAAAATAATAAGACAGTGACGTCAATTTCTTTTATAAAAAGTACGATATCAGTATGTACACTGCCTTTATGAATAAAAGTGGCGAAATGAGCGGATTATTTTAAAATACCTACATATGTATAAAGATTATTTAATGAGCATAAATATTATATTTATTACTTTACGTGACTCAAATAACAAATGATGTTTATAGTATTTTTAAACATTGAAGAATCTAAAAATATAATTATTCAAAAACATATTAAATATCATTTGAAATAGTTTGTTTTATCTTCACCTTTTTAATATAGATAAAAATCCGACGAGATAAATTCATAAAATTATATAAATAATTTTACAAATTCAGAAACGTAATACTTCCTAGCTATTTTATTTAATCTTAGTAACGATAAAGATTTTTTTAAATGCACTGTTACGTGCATCAATCGCACTCAAAAATCGGGATGCAATTCTCCCTATTTTCTCATAACCGCAGTCTAACCGTGCAGCCATCAATCGGCCCTATAATGCTCAATCGATCAGTGCATTAATACGGCCTGAACTTTCTTGGAGCGAAGTGCGTCTCGAGCACATAATGCCCCGTGATTTCCACCCGAAAGGGTTGCGACCCTCGAAAGACTTTTAAAACCTGTCAATAATGCAGCCCCCTTTGTATTTCAAGTGTTTCATTTTGTTGCGCAATGTTGTACGTACAATATCCCTTTGTAACCCCACTCAAATTACCAAACTAGCGTCGCAAATTGGATACCGAATGCGCTCTATCCACGGATTTACATGGTTATTGTAGCGTAATAGTCTGCGGTGCAAAAATATCTATTTATGTTTGTTTAGGCAGACGAATGGTGAATGCGTAGAATGGATTTTATTTCGTTATTAAAGATTTCGGTTTGGACACCCGCTGAGCTTTACAAAGTGTCGATACTCGTAATACAATGTGTCTAAAATATGGTAGCCTTTGTTCGTAGACATCTGTTGTCGAAATATCAAAATACTGCAGTGAAGAGTATCGGCTTTGCAGTGAGAGTTATTAGATATTAATATTAACGCCCGGCAATTTTTCTATTTCTATTAGCTATTTAAATTCAGTGATATTCCCTAAAATAATTTTTGTGTATCTTGGAAGGGCGTATCGCACCCCGAGACTATATTTTCAAAAAAACGTTTTTCAGTTTTAGTTCTATTACGTACCAAAATATCATCTTTGTGCGACTTTTTATTATTTTTTTTAGAATAAAATGTGATACATTTTTGCTTTTATTTTACATTGCATTTACATGGAGTGTAAGAATATCCCTTTTAAAATGTAATTGTTTTGTTATAAAAAATATGAAAAAAGTAATGATATTTTGTCATTTTAATAAAAATGTATCACTTTTAATAAATACAGTACCTACATATTATTTTGATTATGAAAACAAAAAAATTTTAACCCCATCATCTCAGAACATATTTTGAACGGGTGCGATATATAGAGTATAACAGACCTAGTCCACAATACTTAACTGGTAGATCCCTGTCTAATTTATAAATTTAAAATTTAGTCAAATCAATTTCCAATTTAAATAATATGAAGATAAGCGATTTAAAAGTTTGCATTTTATTTACAACATCTCTGACACATCGTCTGTAAAGTGTTAGCTCGTATGTCTAATTTTATAAATTTATTCGCTGTAATATAAATTTAATAAATTGATTAACACTTTAAAAACGTTTAAACAAAAAATTATCTACAGGGTTATAATGAATGAATTTGACTTTATTAAAAAAAATGATATGTTAATCACACATATGGAAATAAAAACAGAAAATATTTAGATTGGTAATGCCCTCATAAGGCGAAACGCGATACAAAAAATAAAAATGTAGAACTTTAAAAAAAATGTGTTTTTATTTACATACGTGCGATCATGGAGTTCTATAACCTTACTTCCGAATCAATACGTATGTTAATATTCGATACAAGTTACTTTCAAGATTATCCAAAGTTTTTTTTTATTTTTTATTTTATTTTATATTAAATACAGACACTAGCATAATATTAGGTAAAGAATAAATAAAAAACAATTAAACTTATTACAAACTCAACCCAATATCAGAATTACAAGTGTCTTCGGCCTGCTCCAGCAACATGCATGTATTCATTGTATCAATGCAATGCTTTTATGTACATACGAATTGACATATACTGCACAATGAAAGGCGTGTCCAGTGCACGTGGTGAACAAGCAAACAAAATAAAAGTGGTAGCAGTTATTGATACAGATTAACATGAACATCACACAGTTACGGACGAGTGTTGCGGTTTTTGTGCATAAGATCTACGATATCCGATTTTTGCTTAATACAAATATAAGGCTTTACAGGAGATAAGTTAGATGTATTGAAAAAATAATGCTAAATTTAAAGTGCCTGTATCCATAACTATTGATGGAGGATGATTAAAATGTTGATGCGGAAACATTTTTGAATCATAATTTTGGCAGGAATCTACCTGTAAAAAAGAATAGACTAGCTCCCTTACACCCTGCACACCCTTTCCCGCCACCGCATTTTTATATCATATTATTAAGTACTTAAAAAAGTTAAACAAATTTTTTGCGTACATATAGCGCTTACGTGGTGTATTCTCACTTTGGGAATACGAGGTTTGTTAAGTGAAAGAGCAGGCGGTAATAAATACTGTTATGTTTTATCGTATAATTCCATGTTGCGGACCGACACTAGCTACCGTGACCTTACACTATCGTAGACGGGAAGAAGAAGAGAGCGCGCCCAAGCACGCACATCCTTATAATATAATGCCGACCCTCCTTCCCCTCCTGGGTCAGGGTGGCCAGCCTAAAAACACCACACATACGGATTGTTTAAGTGATCAATTTACACAATGTAACGTTCCACCAATTCCGCTCACGATTGACCACCACATCTATCAAATTTTTGGAAGTTGTATATATGTTATGGCCTGGAGGGTCTGGATGTGACACACCACGGTCACATTCTCAGGCCTTTGGATGCCAGCACGTTTGAAGAATTGTGTTATAGATTACGAGGCATCATAACCTTGGATTTTTGGTAAGAAAGACGGAACGCTGCAACTGTGGGGAGGTGGACTTTCTCATTCCTCCCCGTTGTCGCTTTGAGGAAAGGAAAAAGAGGGGTCTTGCGGTGCTGGACAACTATACGATGCAGATTTCGGGCCATGCAAGTTCCGGAGCAAGCTGTTTGACCTGTGACTCGCCCATGACCTGCAGCCTCGTGAGGCAAACTTCAGAGCACCTCCTCGGAGAATACGTGATTCTGAACGATGCGAGAGAGGATATGTTTAAAGGACTAATCGTGGAAGGAACTCCGCGTCCGGTCACGAATGCGGATCTCCTCAAGACTCATAGGAATTTTTCCCTTTCAAAACCTTCATTTGTGTGTGGGTCTCGCGATGGGAAATCTTAAGGGGATCTTCCATTATGGTGTGACTGACTGGATAGTTTTTTTTTTCTCTATTTTTTGATTTTGAATAATTTTTATTAAATTTGAATTGTTTTACTTTGTTGTTTTTTTTGCTTCTGCCTGCAGTGGATTTCTGGACTGCTAGTCCATTACTTGTTTGGGTTATCATTATTTTTTTATCTCTTGGATGTGGAGTGCCGCATTTATAACATCTCTGTCTCCACGGTGCAACAATCCTTTATTTATTTTTATTATACATTTTTCTTTTCTTATCTTTATATATCCATATTTATAGTTCGTTATGTTCTTTTTTTTGTATTCCTCTGTATTAGTTATATTACTTGTTTTGTTATATGTTCTGATTTCATTTTGTGATTTTGTATTGTGCTCTGATATTTTCTTTCAAATAAATTATTGTTCTTGTATTGTATCCAGGGATATGAAGTGGTTTTTGCAGCTTCTTCGCCGCGTCGCAAGAGGACTTCTGCTTCGTCAGCGGAGGCGAGGAAACTCCTTAAATATTAAAACAATGCCAAACTGGATGGAAAAAGTGTAACAGTAATAATTAGTAATTCGTACAATGCATATAATGCACATTTTCAGGCAGGGTGGCGAGTTTCCAGTATCTGCATCACCGTACGACTATACTCTTCGTATTTGGAATTAAAAATATTTATTGAATTTAAATTTTACCTTTTAAGTTTATGTTGAACCCTTTTCAATAATGTTACACTGTACAATCACAGCCCATATTATTGTTTGAACTCTCGACATAATGCAGTTTAAATGAACAGATTACGGAAGAATTTAATAAAATCTCTGTTTGTCTCGGTTAATTTCCCCTGAGTCTGTATAAAGGCAGGAATTACCGTCTGCAATTCATGCTTTACACGTTGACTCAAAGTGGAAAAGTATTTTCCATACACAACGATATTTAACTGCTTTAAAATGGTGACAGCTATTAACAGGGTTGCCACAAGACTAAACAAAACTTTAATACGGGATTTTCTGCAAAAAATGTGTCATTCCTCTGCGATAGTGTTATAGGAAAAAAGGTTACGGGTTGAATAGTAAACTTACACATGTTAATATTAGCGCAATCACATCGCTATACGAATGGAGTAATGCGTTTGTAAGAATCAATCGATCATTCATTGATATTACATAAGGTGTCCAACAGGGTTGGGCCGCTCAACTTGTATATCGACAGCTTCCACGTATAATATCGTAACCCACAAAATTCAATTTTACAGGAAAAGGATTTGAACATATTTTCGTCCAGTATAAATCTAACAATTGCCCAATTTTTTTGAAATTTCGTTTCAATATTTTACTTTATACTGTAGTTTCATAAATAATCACAAAAAGTCGAAATTATTAAAGGTTTTTGTAGAAATGCACATACGATATTATACTTCGGAAAAAACGCGACGTAAAACATCGTATAAATGACTTACAACATTTTACTTCGGAAAAGACGCGACGTAAAATAACGTAAGTGTTACATACGATAATTTTCTTATGTTATTTTCTCACGCATATTATCGTAAGTGTTACATACGATAGTATACTTCGTAAATAATATGTGATTGTTTGAGATACGATAAAATACGTCCGAAAAAACGTTATTTATTGCAAAATATTTTCTTTCTTTCTTGGAAATAAAGATATAATTAAATACATATGAAATACACAAAAAACTAAAAATCGTCGATTTGTTGGTTACGATATTATACGTAGGAGCCATCGATATGGATAATAAAACCTAATGAAGGAACTATAATATATAATGAGCGATAGTGAAAATAGCGAACAAGACTTGCAGAGTTTAGAAAGTAGGATATACGATATATGCAAGGATAGTGACCATATCATTGGCTCGTGGCTCGCGCGTACTTAGTGACTCGTTCGTTTCAGTGCACCGTACGCGCTAAAAACTCTTGCGCCACGGCCTATTTCTGTATTTATACTCAAGAATGCTGGTATTTTCGTACTTTCTAGATTATTCTAACATTTAGGAGAAGGTTCTCGTTGTTTCTTAGGCATACCCGGTATTTTAGACATTTTTTGACGTTTTTTAAAGGTTGGATATCATCCTAGATTGTTATAGGCAGTTCTCGATCTTTAGATGGTGTTAAGATATGTTACAAGGAAGTCGGAGAGGGCGTAAATTTTTTTCAGCATCTCGTTACTATATGATTATTGATGCAATAGATAAAACAACGTTATTTTGCTGTGATTTTATTTTTTGTAATACAATAATGTAACATAATATGATAATATTTAGATGACATTGTGTTATACCTACCATGATGCAGGCGCGTGCAGTGGGAACATTGGAGCATAACCTTTAAGTTCCTAGCAAGTTCCTCAATTCTTTGACTCTCATAGTTTGTCCATTACGTTAAACTTTCACTTTTTACAAGTTATTTTTGCTAAATACATAACATGTTAATTATGTGGAAACTTGTAAGATGGTCTCTATACTGTTCAATAATCATGTGTTATCTTATTTTATATGTAGGTACTGTTAGTTTCCCATGAATAAATAAAATAAAAAAATAAAATGACTTTTTTATAAACGTTTATTTTGGAAAAAATATAGAAATCAAATATTTATGCTTCAGATATTTATGATACACCAAAATATGAATGCTATGATAACATTTTTGATAGAAATATTGTGAAAAATATGTTGTATTCCGGTTATTTTTCAAAATATTTGGTTACGTAAAAGTCATGCTGCGATGTTCCCACTGCACGCCCCTGCATCATGAACACAATGTGTTGGCTCATCATGCCTGTGTTTGTGCTAAACTAAATTAAATAATACATATATTCATCGACATGAAAGATTCTAGAAGATCCCGTTTTGTGTCTTAAAATGCGGGACCGTGGACAGCCCTGCTCGCGCAATGGCCACGTATGAATTTCATACCTTTGAAAAGATGCAAATGAATTTCAATTTAGCGTCCGCCATACGGGGTAAGTGAATCTCCCGCCATGTCCCCAAAGGACGACAGGACGTAACATTATTATCCCTTTGGTCGGTCGGGACTAGAGCCTCGTGGCCATCTCTTTCATAATTCAGTACTGCAACAATTATACACTGCATTAAAAGGACTTAGACGAGCTCCATTTCAGGACTTTCTAACCGGGTTTCGTAATAAATCCGCTTTCAATGCTAACTAGAAATAAAACTGAATTGTTTTGTCTCGCAAAATCGTAACTTCTCACTAATCACTGTACTTAATTATGATGAATTATAGCCTCACAAAGACGAAGCTATTTATATGGGAAAAGTATATGCAAGTCTTTATAAGGTAGCCCAGGGCCTGTATGATCACCAATTCCACCGTAAGCCCTGGGCCATCCTATAAAGACTTCCGTACACGTTTCTCATATAAATAGCTTCGTCTCTGTGAGTCTTATATAATTTATCTTAATAAATAATCATCCCTCTATGGAAAAATTCCAGTTATTTTGTTCTCAGAACATACAAATAAAAATAATGTTAATAAATATGTTGTTGAGCTAGTAAATTTTTTGGTTAAATAATGTTTATGTGTAATCGTGATCCAAAGGTTGCGGGTTCGAACCTCACTTCAGACTAGCAAGTTAGTCCTATTTTCATAGCACAAGCGTTTAGCTTAGTTTGAAAATAGTAAGAATATTGATGTGACACGTATTCCGTGTTCACATCTCTATTTAAAAAAAAAAAAAAAAAAAAAAAAGAAAAAAAAAAAAAGTTCCCTTGAGATGAATTCTAACAAGCGCTAAAAAAGTCATCCGAATATAAATAAATAAATAAACTTCAGTGTAATATTATTTCATATTTGCTTATACCTCACACGTGACGCGACACTTGCATGCGTCGCGCGACAAATTCTACAAGTACCATAAGATTCTTTAAGTAGGGTGAGAATTCTTCATTCACACTAGGTACGATGATAAGTAAAATATTTGAAACAAGTGTTGAGGGCATCCACCGTGATCAAATAAACCAAATATTTTAGGGTGGTTAAAAGCTTGAAAAACCGAAGAGCACGCATAAGAAGACGTATGAATGTAGATGAGGCGAAAGTGGTAAGTCAGAATAGAGAGGTGTTGTATTTGGAGAATCTTCGTGGTAGATAAATAATAATGTATGGCACAACTTTATATACCCCAAAAAGATTTTTTTTTAAAATAGATATGCAAACACGGCAAGGTGTCGCATCAATATCCTTACTATTTTCAAAATAAACTAAACCTTTGTGCTATGAAAATAGGACTAAATTGCTGGCGTCCACCAGATCACTAAGCGAGCGTCCTGACCACTACACCAACAAGCTACTCATAATATTTTGATTTATGGGTATAGTTATGACTTGAATGTAATAAATATTCAAATACTTTTATGTTATTTTCTATATTATTCCTAATTTTACCTAAGCTAGTTACATTTGAATACACTTATCTATTTGAACAAGGAATATTACAAAATAATTAAGAAAGCACAAAACGTATTGCTGATAGGCCTTTAAGCCGTTTCGTAATTTCCTGTTTAATTATAGACTTAAATTAATTAAATAACCTAGGAAATATGTCTACGCGTCTATGTTCTATCCTGTTCCATACTATAATTATTTATTTTATTCCCACTCTGGTAAAATAATTAATATTCATTTTATCATACTTAAAAATGTGTAATTATAATTCAATTCAATTCAATTTATTTGTTGTATATAACAGGTACATTACAAAAATAAATTTAATTTGTAAATATGATAAATAAATAAGTATAAACAATACGAATATATTATTATAATATCATCAAAAAACTCCTCTTTATCATGGTAGACAAGAAGTTGAATTTTCGGTTGAAGTTGAATCATTCACGTGAAATTTATTAATAATATACATTTTTTATATATTGGTTACAGACATTTTTGAAGTATATGATTTTGCGATTACATTAATGGTGTTGCATACATTAGTTGAGATTTCAACGAATAATGTGGGATCCTCTAAAAACCTATTCAAAAGTGTTTTAAGTGTTTTATTAGGGCGGTATAATTGCATTCTTTAATGAACTAGCTGTAATGAACTAGCTGTAAGTACTTTTACATAAGAATAAGAAGTATTTACTTATTTATAGCCACCACCCATGAAATGGTTATAACGACTGTTAACAAAATATTTTAACTTTTTTTATATTTCCCCTGCAGGCAGTTAAATGTACTATTCCAAGCCCTGGCGATTGGGTGGAATATGAAATGGTTCGCGTCTTTGCCAAGTAATATACGTACTGTATTTTTGACGGGTAATACAGGCTCGGCGATAACAACATCGCTATCGTTGCCGCCTTCGGGTTCGCTGGCCCGGGGTTCAAGCCCCATCTTAGACCGTTTAAATTTCGCTTCTTTAGCCGTTAATTCGAAACAAATTACAGATGTTACACGAAGTTATGAGGACAGACAGACAGATGGATGGATGGACGGACGGACAGACGGACAGGCAACGAAATTATTGTTTAATCAACTAACTAACTAAACATATATATAATTAACATCATGCCATTTCTGTGCTATTTTATGAAAATGATTACGTCATGAGTAAATTCTGAGCGGGTCGTGATATTCACCAAACTTAAGTTTGATTGAGTTTCTTAATCCATATTCAATGATTTAAATCTCAATATACATACATATATACAAAATTTATTTTTTTATTTGTAGGCAAGCTGTAACCCGTCAAAAATGACGTATTTTTATCATATGTATTTCGGCCGCCGGTTAAGGATGTGAGGATAGTGGTATTTAGAGTAATGTAGCGTCTTGATAACGTTAGTGATGGATATCATTAAATAGAGCATTATGACTTTTTTGCTCCGTATACTTCATTATTACTTGAGCAATCTAGTAGAGTTAGTGATGGACATTGTTACACAGAGAATTTTATATTAATTAATGATTAATACAAATGACATATACGATATAGTTATGGATGCACTTCTTAATATTTTAATAAAAATCTATTTTATTGAAAAAGTATAACTTTAATTTTTTCATTTTATTTTATAAGAATTTATTAAAAATTTTTACTCATTTTGAAAACGGAATGAGATCAGCTATTGGATAGAAAGTTACGGTCGGACATTCGAAAATATTATTATTTGTTGGGGATTGCTTCAGACAAGTATTTTGTATTTTTAATTTATTAGGATAGGAAAACAAAAAACAAATGTTATGTGTTGAACAATTAATAAATGCAGGTATATACATAAAATGAAAGATTTAACTAATTTTTTCGTAATAAAATTTCCAACATTTAATTTTGTAAAGCTTATTCGCATTTATTAAATTTTGTACGGATATATTGTCATCAAAATTTCAAGGTTTTCAATAATAAGTTATTAAATAAAAAATAGTTCGAAAATACGTTACTCGTTACGCATATATTATACCACCCATTTCATTTTTTGATTTTGCTATTTCAATAAAATATTCATATATTCAGCTAAATAAATAAAATTAAAATCTCCCTGGCGGAGAACAGAATCCCAATCACTCGCGGAACAAGCGGGGATGCTAACCAATACACTATCGATAATTTTTAAAATAGTTTGCTATCATAATATTTATAGAAAAATTTTCTTAATATTAAATTAAATACCAGTATCAAAATATGACATTGAGAATCACAATACATCCTTCTCCACGTAACAATGTCCTTCATTAATGCTACCAGATGGCGCAAATAATAATGATTTATCAAAATACATTATTCTAACACTATAACACTACAATATGGTGCAAATAATGGAGGTATACAAAGTGAAAAATAATTGCATAATTCTGCATGTATCATAAAAATATTTCACGAAAGTGTGAAAAAACAGTATCAAACATGCTAACTTATATCGTAGCATATTTCACCTAGATATTTTGAAATATACATGATTATAACAAAATTAAATAAAAAAATAATACACAGTAGTAGAAACAATAGTAAATAAAACATATTTACATAAGTGAAACTTTATTTGCATCTTGCGTAGCAGAGTGTTAAATACATATTTATTAATCAGATTGATTTTAAAACTGCGTCATTTGTTGACATATTTCATACTTAGAAAATTTTATTTTTAAAAAGTAGCTAACGTGTTTGTTGTTAATAAAAAGAACTTAATATATTGTTAAAAATCATCTCTATATGAATAAAGAGCCTATTAAAAACATAAAAAATCTAAAAATTTCTTGCATATTTATAAATTTATAAATATTGAACATAACTTAATTATTTTAGTAAAGTTTAAACATCATAATACTATATTTATGCTCACAAGAAAACATATTCTGCGTACCTACATATAAATAAATATTCAGTAACTATTGATGATTTCTATGACACTGAAAACGACTTTTTTGAACATGGCCTATCGATTAATGAGTATATTTTCTTAAATATTGTAAATAATCTTCAGTTTATTACTTTTATACGAGAGCAAAGGTTTCATATAAGTTAGCGTCCTAAAAAAACTTAGTTAAGCATACACATTTTGATATAAATGAATAATAAAAATCCACGTTTTCTAAAAAAAAAGGAATTTGCATTTGCATTAATGTCCAGACTTAATTAAATGTTTATTAAAAGTAGTTAAGCACATACCTTCATGTCTCTTGAATCCTTCGTCCTGATTTTGCTGAGGATTGTTGCCCAGGATCTGGTCAATGCTGTACAATGCTCTGGGCCTCATCCCTGATGACGGAGACGGTCTTCCAGAAGCCTGTCTTGAAATCATCATGGAACTTCAACTCCTTCACTTGCAGAAGTGATACTATTCACACACACTCGAGATCCCCCTCAAATCTTCCACAATTAAATGTCAAATGTTTTTTTTTAATTTTAATAATAGTAAGTAGCACAAATCTCCGTATCCGGACCGTTTAAGAATTGTTTTAATACCCACCCTTCCGGTCGAGACATAAAACCAAATCCATGTTGTAATATTTTCACTGAAACCTTCTTTTAAATGCGCTATTTATAATGTTATATTTCAGGTTTGTTTCGTTTTGTTAATTAATTAATAATTTAAGTTTATCACCACCTGCTGATTGACGTGTAACTCCGCCGGTACTGTGATATCAAACGTCCGCGACCGCACGAGATATTGTTACATGAAAAATGTGTTATAATTTAAATGTTCGTCAACAAGATATTATCAAAACTCGTTTGATTTCGATTAGTGCCTTAATTTCATGTCATTTATTTAAATAAATCAATTTAAAAATATCTTTAAGATAATGGTATTATTTACCGTCGTTAAAATTATAACACTAACACATTATAATTTTTTTAAACATTAATCAAACACTCTTTTAACTACAGGTATTTTTTAAATCACTCTCAAACTAATTGTCATGTGTTTAAACAATTTTTCAATTATAGACTGTTCGTATTTCTTTAGAATATACGATTTTCTCTGCGATGCACTTTTCACTTCTTATAATTCGTTGATATTTTTGACAACGCCACTTTTGAAAACACTGGTAGTTGTACGCGCAGACAAAACCTCCCCTATGAACGACCCTGCCCAGCTGTGTCGGGGGTTGCGACCGCCCTGATGGAGCACTGGCGAGTGAATGAAGGCTTCGCCGCCCTTGTACATAGGACCTAAATAACCCCACCAATAGCGAACTAGACGTGTGTACAGAGACACGGTTTTCAATCATAGTTTTTGACTTTTTACCACTAGAAAAATTATCTATTAAGTGTTTTTATTATTTGAATATAGATAATGAATCTTTTTTCATTTTGTGAAAAAACGTTGAATACAAAAACAATTCATAATTATATTTTTCATATTATATATTTATTTCAATAAATAATCCACAATGTTACAAGTATTTTGTGTTCATAAATTGAAAGGTTTGTACATTTTTTAAAGACATGTGAAACCGTGAAGTTTCAAATTGTATTTACAATAAAAAGCATTTTAAGTTAGTAAATCCGTGACACAATTTCCGGAAAATTTCTGTTCACTTTCATGATCATTATGATAATCATAATATATATATTTTTTTTTTTTCAAAATGTATGATTATCTAATATTCATATTTCAGTGTATTCACTTGACTAACCTCTCACTTTATATGCCTTAAAAAATTCTCCTGTGTCTTGATATCTTGATAAAGCAGTAGTCATGGTTGCGAATGACTTTGATACCAAATACAAGATCATCCGGTACCATTTATAAATAAATGTTCGTCTACTTCAGAGACTTCTTGGACTTCTTCTCGGTCTCAATCCTGTTGGTTCCACTGAAGCATTCTTAATTTCACTTTCCTCGGAATATACCGTACCGTTGTTCAAGGTTTTGTAGGGAGATGATTCATGCTGACACGACACAATTTCGATGTCGTGCATACTTGACCCGACTCAATGTTGCATTGGCGAAATCACTGAGTCGAGTCATACGCGCATGTTTGTATTGTAGATTAAGAACACGATACTGCAAACGAAGATGCAGCGTAAGCAACCTGGAGTAAGTGAGACAGAGGAGGGATATATAGACCATCACATCAATTACTGCAGCAGTATACAATTTCTGGCTAATGAAAATGAATTTGAAAATTTAGCAATACTCCTAAATAAAGCACTAAAATGAAGTCGATATACAAAAATAATCAAAATGATGCTAAAAAATTTGAAAATAATTAACAGATACTTCTACTTCCTCATAAAATTATTAATTGATAAAACCTTTGATTTTTTCAAAGAAATTTTAAAAAAATCAACATAAACATGACCACTGTATTAGAAGTAAAGATGAAATATAATTACAGTTTAGAAAAAAAACAAGATAGCAAAATTCAATCATGCATACAATGAATAACATTATATGTATATTAAACTACCGGGGGATATTGGGAACGAAGAAAATATGACAAGCATTAAGAGGAAGCTAAAAAAATATATGTTTCTTACATTTGAATAAAATTTATAGTAATTATACTCTGCTTTTGCTGGGAAATATAAATTCTTGTATTCCCATTTTAAAGAATAAAAAAAAAAATTAAAATAAAATATACAAGCTGGAACACAAAAGATCACGTCATATCATCATCATCCACAGCAGGCCGACGGCCGGCCTTGCTGCGCTCTCGTCTCGGAAGTATCATTTATCTGCATTACGCTTCTATTATACTTGTACATCCTCACTTGCTACCGGAGCATATCTCTGGTAAGAAATAAATAACAACACCCAACCACAACCGGTTTCTTCATTACAACAATCTCACCACGCTTAAAGTGATAACTCCGACGTGATATAAATAAATATCGATATTAAATTGATCTAGACAATATATCATAGTAGGAGCCAATGACCGGCAGACTTATGTTATAGTATCAAACCTGAAATATTCTCTGTAGATGTACACTATAGTAGGTGAGAGAGTTTGGATATTATGACATTTGAGGCAGGGGGATTTCAGCAGATAATAGGTAATACAGGTACAAAAATATGTGTAAGTAAAACGTTAAAATATAAATTAATATTGTTAATTAATAAAGTAATAAGTAATTAGTAATTTTTACTGGATTTTTGCCATCATACAGCAGGAGAGTTTTATCTGATTTGATTTTACTCTAATAAATTATTAACTCGCATTTTGACACCCCTGATATTTTGTTTGTTTATGTTTCATGCGCCTGAAAGAGCTACACGAATACCTACAGTATTCTATTGTGACAACACTAGAACCAACTCGCATTTTAACTCTCTTGCACCCAGACTGCATAGACTAGGTAACACCTATGCGCACATTTCTATTACTTATAATTCCAGTTTAGCATAATATAAAGATTCGCTACTAAAAGCTCTACACCCTGCCGTTCTAAATTCATAATGCAATCGCAAACAAATTATTAAACCTATTTATACATTGTATACATTTCTTACCTTCTTTTTTCTTAATTAAGTTTTATCTTATATAATTCACACCTCCTATTTCTAAATTACTGTTATAACTTTAAACAACTATCTATATTATGTCAATTTTGCAATTTTTTGCTGTTCTACTCTTTGGATTTATTGTATATATTATTATGTAAAAGTTACTTCTGTTCCGTAAGTTGAAATAAATAAATAAATAGTGGCTGAATAAAATATATAAAATCCTATTTGTTACTATAATACACATGTCTTTTTTTTTGCATTGAATGAATTATTTCTAAATTTTTTTGGATTTTTATTTTAATATATTGAAATTACAATTTATTGCATTATTATACTATATTTATTGTATATTAATATTTTTCATGTAAAAACCTGCAATAAATTAATTAGTCCTTTTTTTAAACTGTATTATGTATTATTTTGTCTTATATTATATTTTATTTTAACAAATTTAAGTTACAACGTTCAACCACACTATTTTGTTACATCTATTATATATTCATATTATTTATTACTTATAAGAGCCCCTCAGGCGTAAGTAAAATAAATAAATAAGTAACGTAAATGTCACTATTATTTATACAGCTGCATAGCGTCTAAATGTCCCGAAAAAGCGTCTGACAATAATTAATGTGAGAGTATAATACTGCCCCATTAAGCATATTAGAAAAACAGGTTTGTTTTTTTTACGTTTTGATTACTAATTTTTTGTAACTGTATTACCTGTTATCTGCCAAAATCGCCCTCACTCAAATGTCAAACGTAAGTCTGGTCGCTGGCTCTATGGCGTCAGGACTCGCATTGAAATACCAACCCGCAGGTGCTTATCAGAAATGTTGCTATTGGCGATGGTGCGAAACGATAATTAGCCCTTAACAATGCTATCCGGAAGGGATGACTAATACCTGCAAATTTCCTAAGGTAATCACAAATAATTACCCTAATAGCTACTTAGGAAGAGGGTAAATTAATGTACCCACTTAATGAGCTTTATTTTATATTGTAGACTGCTTGTCGACGCTAGTGATATAAATTAGAAAATCAAAAGTACTTATTGACTAATTTACTTAACTATGGAAATGAATTTTAAGGCAACAATTGAATGCATTTTGAAAGTGTTATCATTTGACCCTTTCTTAACACGGGTATACCGCTCCAATCAAAAGTGCAATATAAAATTAAAAATGCAATATATAATTAAGCTTATCCTTAGAAAAATATTTTCTTTATGATGGCTCCTTGATTTTACAGAGAAATAAATAAAAAGCACACAGTTACAATTATGTTTCTATTTCAATAATTAAATGAATACGCATAAGGAGTAAGATCATATCGGATACAACTTAATGAATGTTCATAAACTGTTATAAAACTATTTTCTCACTTTTTTTAAAATTTAACGCTCAATATTTATAGTCAATTTACGACACTTACCTATCTAAATGCTTTAAAACTAGATAAGGTATTTTTTTAATTAATTAATTTTTTGCTTACATACTTATCACAATGGCGATTATTATTGCAAGTTGGCGATGTCTTTCAACCAACGGCACAATTTAGTGAAACAGTAAAATTCCACTGCCTTCGAAAAGTTAAATAATACATATTGAAGCTATAATACCTAATTATTATACTAGCTGCAACCCGTCAAAAATGACGAAACATTATTTCGCATTTTTGCTAAGCCCTAGTATATATTTCTAGCAACTTTTGGCGCTCCACGGAGACGCGGCCCTAGCAACATAGTGGTTTGGTGGCATGGAGTTCAAGGCCCATCCCGGCCGTTTAATTTGTTTTTTAGCCGAGAATACAAACGAAATTACGGAAGTTACAAGAACAGACAGATAACCACGGCATGATAACCCGGAAGACACAAACCAAAAGAACTAGGAGATGGATGGGGATAAAGAAGGGTTTAACTAGGTTTTGAGAAAGGTAGAAATACTTTTGAAGATAGTTATTGACTATGATGATGTTATATCTATACTTAGTCGATTCCCCAGCCTAGCCGGCTACATTTGGAATGAAGAACTGAAGCTTTCAGTATTATGAATGGGGATGGATAGTGATGTGCTGTCAACGGAACGGAGTGAAAGACCATAATTAGATAAAAAGGTGAATCTATTTTTCAAGTACTAAGGTGAGTGAAGATGAAAGTACTGAAGTGATTGATTGAATCAAAGGAAAGATAAAACATGATTTTTCTTAAATTTTAACTAAACTAAGCTTCTTAATGCTCACACGCTCAGTTATATTTATCAATATTGTTGTTTCGAGAGAAGCAGGAGTTTAATTTATGACTAACCCAAGTCATCTTATTCGAGTAGATTAACCGATCGCGGGGCGGTGGGGTGATTTTAGTGTGGTCTTTAAGGGGAAGATTTTGAAGATCGGAGACATTTGGCGGAATGTGATGTTGTTTATGAGTGTTTTCTCAGATGATGATGAGAGATTTAACTTAACGTGTGTGTTACAAAGTTTAATTTAAATTAAAATAATCAAGTTGCACCACAAATTAACTGGCATATCAATTAATAATATTATAAAATGTGAATGTTGTGGCATAAAAGATTACTAAACAGAAATATGATGTAATATTTTGAGGTTGAAGATGAAACCGAATGATTTAAACTATCAAAATCTCTTACGGTAACACGGCTTGACACCGTAGATGCTTAAAGATATTTTCTATCACGGTATAGAGAGGATGAATTATTTATATGTTGGATGACTTCTAATGACCCACTGAAACAATGCTAAAGCGGTTTGAATCATCGGAGATGTGGTTTTTCGAGCGGCTTCTAAAAATAAGCAAAGCAAAAAAATCATGAAAAATAAAACAATAAAAACGCGAAAATTTCAATATTTTGGCTATATCATAAAACATCTAGTGTCTCATCAACCCTGATGATAGACCCTGTAATGGTACCCAAAACGTCAACCAGAAAGATCGTAAGTATATTGACGGCACAATATCCCAGAAAACTCAAGTTTGAAGTTTCGTAAAATATGATCTTATTTTTCCTTCCCAGAGAGACATAATCTTCCCACTTCCAATACAAAATCTAAGTACACTACTAGTTCATGAGAAAAGACTACGGATGCATAGTCCTTTCAAATTATTGAAAGGTTTTCAGGTCTCGAACATACATAGAATTTTAAAAAAATTTAAATGTGTGGATGTTCTAATGAAGGAATCGGTGAACGTTGCACAAGCGCGGATCCAGGGGGGGGGTCACGGGGGTCATGACCCCCCCCTGGGCTGGGTCCAGGATCTAGGTGGACCACTAATTAAAATACTCATACTCACATTCAGTCACTTACTAACTTTTTTATTTTTCAGTTACTACTGTATCTTTAAGCAGAATACTGCAATCGAACTCGATTGATTTAAAAAAAGCTGCGGACGTTATTAATGATACTATAAGTGTTCTACAAAATAAAAGAGAAAATGCGGACGTAATTTACCGACAGCTTTTTGAAGAGGCTAAAGAAGTAGCTGAGCAGCTAGATGTAGAAATTAAATGTCCCAGAATAGTGTCAAGACAAATAAATAGGGCCAATAACCAACCTGCTCAATCTGCTCAAGAGTATTTCCGCAGAGCCATATACATTAGGCTGTCCCGATAAATTTTATTTTGGCTTATCTTAACACAAGACCTCTCAAAACTTGCGTAATTGAGCGTAGATTACCAAAATAATTTTAAAAATAAAATAAAACTATATCTTTAAGGTTCTACCGATCTACAAAGTTTTGAAAAATTGTCATTTTTATGGTGATATTTCGCTATCCTCAATTTTGGCTCCTGAACTAAATACAAAAAAATATTTACTTTTTATTCTATTTAGGTGTAAATCATACATGACGTTTCGATTTGAATGCAACAACACGTTACCAGCAACTTCGATTTGTTAGGTTTCAACCTGCAAATACCCTCAAGTTTGAATTTGTTTTGAGAACTTTCTTGACTTGACTCGCGACTGTTTTCTTCGTAGCCAAAATAATTTTTATACCATAAAAGTACCATGGTGATTGTTACGGTAGTAAAAGCGGATTTTGTCATTTTTAAATAAGAAGTTTGAGGCGTACTTATGCTATGTTCGGACCATACAAAGAACTTAACAATTAGCAGCTACCAACTATAAGGGACGTCATTTAATTTATTTTATTTGTCAAGAACGACCTGAAATTCACGTATAATTAAAAAGATCAATCCAAATCAGATATATATGTGATTTTTTCCGAAGAGATCAACAATATTTGGACCAAAACTTCGATTCCAGTTGCAACTAAGGAACGAGTTATTTAATCAGTGAAATCCAATTTTGAAAAGTATCTCAATTTGAAAAAATACCCCAAAACCAAACGAAATGATAGTTTTGAAAATAAACTGAAATGTTTTTTAGTCATCTGAGAAACTTTTTGACGTTTCCACTTGTAAATGCGCTTCATTTAAATCTTGTTCGTGTCTAAAACCTAAGAAAGTTTACATCAATGAGAGAAGTTTTTGTTGGATCAAATAAATGAAAGGAAAATGGTTATAAGCGGTTTTGATAAGAAAAAAACGGCTAGATTAATTAAACGACAAGATAAGGATAACAAAAAAGTCGTGTTTTACTCAAGAAACCTATTCTGTCTCAGCAAATTGTGATGAAGATTCAGTGCGTGAATCTTCCCCAGAAACGAATCCGATAACAGAGGCATTCCCGAAAAACTCGCTCTCGACAGATACACCATTGACTTCAACGGCGAATTGGACTACATTGCCTTTGCCGAGAGTTGCTGTGATAGATACGGTTTATTCACGCAATCTGCTGCTGCTGTTGCTTCTGCGGTTTTGACTGACGTCGGCTT